>JXCR01075083.1:21816-40847 GCA_002079205.1 Phalaenopsis hybrid cultivar | reverse complement strand
GAGTGACTGAAACCCAAAGGGTTTAAAGATATGAACCAATTCACTTCACTTTCTATAAAAGGTAAAATTGTAATTAATAAAATTGATATGGATTGGGAGACAATCAAGTATTTGAAGATCCTGATGGGAGAGGAATGAGTTAGGAAGTTAGTAATTCACTAATTTAAACCCCCATTCTATTGTTAAGTGCAATCTCTTAATGAAGATTAAATAAAATATCATAAGACTTTTATAAAAATACAACTTTACCCTTCCACCTTTAAGAGCTTAGTAGTGAACTAGGGTTGATTTAAAATTATTTAATGAGGCTTAGAAAAGGAACATTAGTAATCATGAGTATTGTTGTAACACTATGAGCTAAGGATTAATTGAAAAGAAGACAGAAGGTTCCTTAATAACTAGGCTTGCCCCAAGGGTTCTTAATCTTATATTTCATTAACATAACAATGAACAATTAATTATCCTTACTCGTGTTAATTTACACCTCAAAATTCACTGAGTACAAGCTAACACACCATTAGGTACAAGTTAACACACCACAATTAAAACTGAACTTAAACAGGGTTGATTAACTCAATGACATAATAAGTTTAGTTGAACTTAAAATGATTTAGAAACTTCTAAAGTGGTTTAAGGTTATACCCCAAACCCCTTTTCAGAATTCTGAACACTTTGAAGGACATCTAGACCTATTATAACTCCTTGAAGAAAATCACCCCCAAAATCTTATTAAGGTCCACTAAGATATGTTTCGGGACCAGTTAACTCATTAAATTCAAAAACACTACCCTACTTATCCAACATTTAAACCTAATGCAATCAAGTATTCAAATCCTTATGAGAAATTGAGTATATTTATTTTTTCCACATATAGATCATCAGGCTAGTATAAGCTAAAGGTCATGATGGTGAGGGCGGTGACGATATTGCTTAAATGTGATAAACGAGGGATATAAGGTGAGATTTGGAATAGTATCTCCTAACCCAGGGATCCTCAATAAGGAGAGAGTATAGGACCAATAATACTATTCACCAACCCTTGGTAGGAGTTGCCCTTAGTTCTCTTAGGCTGTTGGTATCCCGAGTCTTATTAGTGTGATTAGCTTGTTGACTATAGCATTTTACAAGACACATATAACACGGTAAACTAAACAAATTTTTTTTTTGTGACTTAATTACTTTTGAATGTTAAGTAAAACTATTGGTATGAAAATTAATAGAATTTTTGATGAAATCTTATGAAGTTCGACAGACTAAACCAATAGTAGTAGCAGCAACGACAGAACTGGTAATAAAACTATAAATCAAAACTCCAATGAGATGGACTTGATCTACTGAATACAATAGTTCAAGGTTGCTCTTTATCTGGTCACTTCACTAATGTTATTTGTGGGCAGCAGGCGAACATAAATAAAGTAGTGTCATGCTTTCACTATGGCATCCAACTTTGAAGTGGGTAGGTTGACTCTTCTTTCATTAGTAATTTTCCATAATCCTCTTCCTTCAGTCATTGATGAAATAATCTTGTCTAACTCCTCATCGTTAGGACTATAGTTTGAATAACAGCATAACGTGCTAGGGGCAATTGATAAATCTAATTTATTACTTCAGATGAGAAAGGCATTGTATTTCCTCTAACCATGACTCCTTCTTTAGCCTCCAGGAGATTTTCATTGAACTTCTGGACAATAGAAATAACTGCCATAGCAGAAATACAAAAAAACATAAAAATCATATAAAATTCATAAAAAAATCCCAAATTCAACTCTGAATCATGAAACTTAACTCCTAAAAGCTCAAACAACCAAATCAATGTATTTTTCATAGAATATTTTCAAATTTTCACCATGAATAGTGATTTTCGAGTAGATCCATAATGTACTCAAAGTACATGGTGAAAATCAAAATTTTTACATAAAAGTGAAGCTTTTATCTAAAGAAGATCAAATCTAACAAATTTTGCTTCAAAGCACAAAGAAATCATGAAATTAGGGTATGCACTAATATCTAAATCACAAAATCTAGAGACAAAGTCGAGGACAAAAATGGTGTTTTTGGACCCAATAATCACTTTAAACTGTTTGCAAACCGATTTACGTGAACCAATGCTTAAGTGCAAATGATTCAACAGTTAGGCACCCGTCTCATAGTTAAGGAAGTGCTTAAGCACATGGTCTTTGCACTTAGGTGCCAATGCACAAATTTTGATTTTTTTGATTTTAGTATAATGATCTTCTAGCCTAAGTCAACCAACCCTACATGGGTTCATAAATCTTTAATAACTATATTATTCTCTTTTAACTCTCCTCTTTGTCAAGATTCACAAATCTTAAATAATTCTATTCAACATAAATAACACAAAATTTTACACAAACAAACACTTATATTAATTCAAAAATAATTACGAACATCTTTAATCCATAGATTCTCAATCCAAAAAGTCTTGGATGAGATAGTTCCTAACTCAAAGACTAAGCAATTGAAACATTAAAAACACACTAAATAAACTTAACATTTAACAAAAAAACCCTAAACACACAAACACTAGTGGAATGAAACCTGGCTTATCATTAGTCTCTCCTTCAGCATTTGGAATGTAAATCTGATAGAACAGACGGTGGTTAATAACTCTGGTTGAATCTTATTCAATCCATTTGTTTTTCAAATGCATAGCCTTGTCTGCTTCTTCTATAAAACTAGTATGGCTAAATCGCATCTTAAGCTGCCATCCCATATGATCTAGATGTACATTAACTTCCATCACTTTCGCTTCAATTGAAGCCACACCAGCCTCAATTTTATTGATTTTCTCTGCTTTTCCTTCTACACTAAGGGCTAGGAAACTGTTGTATAACTCTTTTGCACTCTGACCAAATTTCTTCCTCATTACTTCCTACTTTTTCTTCAAATCACTCTCCCAAGATAACATCTTTCACAATCTCTCTAGTTTCATTTAGAATTTAGGGTTCAGATGGAAGTGTGGTGAGACTTCTCTTTATGTCGTTCTATTTATTGGTTCTAAAACTCCCCTATAACTCCTAAGCACATCCTAGAACCGCTATCCAATGATACAACTAACCAAATCACAGTTAAATCTTCTAGAAACTGAAATTCACACATGTTTTTAACTACAACGCCTAAGCGCTGAATATTGGTGCTTAAGCGCTAGTGCATAGTTTATCACATGTCAGCTTAACTTCCAAAAACTGGTTCTAACATGTCTAATTCATCTTTTAAGGTTTTAGAATTATTACTAAATCTTTATAAATTCAGAATACTACCATGATTTTCTAAATCAGACAAAACAACATAACATTTAAAACAAACACACCAATAACTATGGGTTGCCTCCCAAAAAGTGCTTGGATTAACATCGTCAGCCCAATATAATCAATGCTTATTTTGGTTAACCCAACAAAACAAGATCATTAAATTTAAGTTGATCCCCTAAAAGGTATATTTTATCAGTTTTAGGATCTTTGATATTCACAGCTCCATAAGGAAAAAAATTTATCACAACAAATGGGCCCATCCAACTGGACTTAAGTTTGCCTGAAAATAATCTTAACCTTGAGTTATATAGCAAAACATGTTGCCCTAGCTCAAAATTTTTAGTGAGAATCCTCCGATCATTACACATCTTCATCTTTTCTTATAAATCTTAGCTCTTTCATAAGATTCATTCCTTATCTCTTCAAGCTCATTTAATTGAAATAGTTTTTTCACACCAACATCCTTTAAATTATAATTAAATTCCCTAATAGTCCAATATGATTATGCTCAAGTTCAACTGGTAAATGACAAACTTTCCCGAATATTGGCCTGTATGGGGATATTCCTATAAGAGTTCTATATGCAGTCATATAAGCCCACAAAGCATAGTCAAGTTTGACTGACCAATCCATTTTTTGTTGGATTCACAAATTTTTCTAATATTCTTTTAATCTCACGATTGGATAATTCAGCCAAACCACTTGGCTGAGGATGATAAGAAATAGCGATTCGATGGTTAATATGATATATCTTTAATAAATTCTCCATCACTACAGTTTTGAAATGACTTCCCCTGTCAGTTATAATCACTCTCAACATCCTAAAATCTACAAAATATGTTCGTTCTTGAAAACTTTGCAACACTTTGAGCATCACATTGAGGTAAAACAACAACTTATATGAAATTGGATACATAGTCTACTGCTAAGAATATATAGAAATTTCCGAAAGATGGTATAAATGGTCCTATGAAATCTAATCCCCAAACATAAAATATCTCTTTATGGATGTCAATGCAATGTAAGTGAATGAATGATCAATTTCTTTAATTATAATTCTTAACTTGCAACAAAGCCAAAAAATTGATCCCAGGAAAAAGCTAAGTAAATTCTTAATTTCAACGCATGTAAGAATACAATTATAATATTTAATATGAGATACTACGCAAGTATACATATTGTTATCAAGTAATATAAAAAATTTTGATTAAGTCCCAAATATCGAACCCATAGGGAAAATATAATATGCTCTTTATAGAACAAGAGAAATTAGATAACAAAATTCTACTTAGCAAAATATTCTTACTAAAAATCTAGATACTAAAAAAAGAATGAAAGTTCAATTCTTTTTTTAAATTTTCATACTTGAAAATGAAATAAGCAACTAACTAACTTAACTATATTTGCAAGATGAAGGCAATATAAGTAAGATATCTTTTTCCTTATCATGAATCAGTAACAAGTATAGAAATTGTGTTGTGAAAGTATTCTAATTGTGTTGTGCCAAATAGGAGCAATAATATTCTTTACCCTTACTAAAGATGCTATAAAGAACATTGACTAATTTATAGTTTGAATAGTCTTGAAGATGGGTTAGGAAAGGAAGTTACTAGCTCTCACTCCAGAGTTCCCTCTTCTCCCTCCACCTAGGGGCTAATATCTCCTATCAAAACTTAAAACTATAAATCAAATTGAGGGATTTAGCCTGTCACTCTAAAGTCCTCTAATTCTACACTGTTTAAAGTTTATTTCCCAATTTATTTGCCATTTGTTGATTGAGACAATACTATCTCAGATCTTACATGTTCTCACAACAGGTATTAATATCTTAATTGACCACATTAAGAAGTAAATGAAATAGAAGGTTTAAAATCATCACAACTTTTTCCAACATTAAAGTCTAATACTTCACACAAATTCCTTCCAATTATTAATCACTTATCATTTAAAGGGAAAAGATAAAGAGAACTGCTTATAATTCATGGAGAAAACACAACCACACTTTAGTTTGAAAGTAGAAATCATGCACACATACAAGAAGTCTAAATTAAAACCAAACGTAGTCACAAAGATAAAAAAAATTATCTCAAATTCTTCTCCACAAAATGTCTTGAAGTTCATTTGAATCTCTTCCTTCACTCATAATAACAAATACACTTAAAATAAAAGGCAAAGGTGAGCGGCGATGGCGGTGATGGGCAGCAACAGTGGCGTATGTAGTGTTTGGCATTAGTCGGTTTGGATGGATGAATGATTTTTCTTTATGGATGATATAAGTTTTCTTTTATAAAAATCCAAGCGGTGCCTTGGTGACTCTCCAAAATGTGTCCCCATTCAATGAATTTTTTAGAATTTGCCTCCTTTCAATAGCCAATTGAATGAATTTTCATGTCCATGAACTATTTCCCATGTTGCTTCAAACTCCTCTTCAAAAATTCATCCAAATTCAATGAATCATTAAATAAGTACTTCTGGCACTTAAGCACGGGGTACCTGGCTCTTAGACATGACTCTCTTTGTTTAACTAGAGCGTAAGTGCCAGTTTTGGGCGCTTAGGCACCCCAGTTTATTTTTTCACTGTCTTCTTTTTTGCTCCAAAATTGATCCTTTTTCACTCCTTCCATCATTTGTCTTCCATTTTATTCTAACTGAAAGAAAAACATAAAAATATAATTTATTAAAGCATAATATTGAAAAAATATGTATAAACATGTTTACATAAAGACTATATAATTTAGGTGTATCAACCTCTCAGAGGAGTTCCCAACTCTCAAGAAAGCTAGAGTTAGAAATACTACCATTAAGATCGTTCGACCTGGTGCTACCAAAACTGGGAGGACTGTTACACCTACTGTCACCAGATACACTATCAAAGCTACTGATTCCTCACTANTCCCAACTCTCAAGAAAGCTAGAGTTAGAAATACTACCATTAAGATCGTTCGACCTGGTGCTACCAAAACTGTGAGGACTGTTACACCTACTGTCACCAGATACACTATCAAAGCTACTGCTTCCTCACTGNAAAGAAAACTTATATCATCCATAAAGAAAAATCATTCATCCATCCAAACCGACTAATGCCAAACACTACATATGCCACTGCTGCTGCCCATCACCGCCATCGCCGCTCACCTTTGCTTTTTATTTTAAGCGTATTTGTTATTATGAGTGAAGGAAGAGATTCAAATGAACTTCAAGACATTTTGTGGAGAAGAATTTGAGATAATTTTTTTATCTTTGTGACTACGTTTGGTTTTAATTTAGACTTCTTGTATGTGTGCATGATTTCTACTTTCAAACTAAAGTGTGGTTGTGTTTTCTCCATGAATTATAAGCAGTTCTCTTTATCTTTTCCCTTTAAATGATAAGTGATTAATAATTGGAAGGAATTTGTGTGAAGTATTAGACTTTAATGTTGGAAAAAGTTGTGATGATTTTAAACCTTCNTTATCATTTTAAAGAAAAAAGATAAGGAAAACTACTCCGAAGTCATGAAAAAAACACAACAACACTTAAGTTTAAAACTACAAATCTTGTAAACACACAAGAAGTCTAAATTAAAACAAAATGTAGTCACAAAGATAAAAAATTATCTCGAGTTCCTATCCACCAAAATCTTGAAGTTCCTTTGAGTCTCTTCTTTTCCTTTCACTTGCAATACTCTCTACTAACACACTAAAACTCCTCCCTTTCTTATGTCTTCCTTTCTCATGGCCTTCTCACAGTTCTTTTGCACACCTTCTTCATTTTTGCTCCAAATATGAATCTTTTTCCACTCCTTTCACCATTTTCATCCATTTAACTGTACTTGAAAGAAAAACACACAAATTCCTTTCATTAAAGTGCAATATCCTCAAAATAAGGTATAAAAATGTGTACATAAATGCTGTGTATTTTTAGTGTATCAAGCTGCATGGAGTTCGATGTTCTCCCCATGGAGTGCATCGTGATTTTACTCACATAGGATTACTCACATGGGATGGCATAGATCCTTTTACCTGTTGGATTAGTGTTGGTATTATAAGGAAATGAGGACAACCTGGCCAAGCATTCCATACCTACGATTCCAAGAAGAAGAGTCTCCACCACGTTTGGAAGGATGGATGAAAGCAAGGTTCTGTATAAATACCATTCAGATCCAGACCTGGAGCAGTTACAGCCCTTGTAGCTGTGATTATTTGGTAACAACACACCTCTAAGTGAATCTAAGAAGATTTCTGTCCTAGAGGATGTCGTAGAAGGTGAGAATGTATCATCATAGTCATAGACTACCAGGAAAGCAACAAAACATGGAAGTGAACCTTTCACTCTACTGGCAAAGATCATTGTTGTAATTTCATCGCTTTGACATCATTAGATAATGTACTGTAATTAGGTACGATACATCAACAATTTTGTACTATCATCAAACAATTCAAAGAAAAGTTGTTTTATTTGAAACTTTAGCTCTATGCAATTGGTTTGAGGTTGTTTGACCAAGTATGTCTTGGTTCTAAAATTTTTAAAGAACAAAGTTTGATACTTCACAAAGCTAATAACAACAATAATAAACAATGATAAAAAAGAAAATGAAACAAACAATCACATAAGAAATCAACAAACATGAAAGCAAAGGCAAATGGAAATGAGGTAGATAATAATTAAGAATATAATTTGAAACCAAATTTCTAAGNTAGCTCTATGCAATTGGTTTGAGGTTGTTTGACCAAGTATGTCTTGGTTCTAAAATTTTTAAAGAACAAAGTATGATACTTCACAAAGCTAATAACAACAATAATAAACAATGATAAAAAGAAAATGAAACAAACAATCACATAAGAAATCAACAAACATGAAAGCAAAGCCAAATGGAAATGAGGTAGATAATAATTAAGAATATAATTTGAAACCAAATTTCTCAAGAACTTCACGAACAAAAATTAACAAAATTGAAACAAAATTCAAATGCAAATTCCGACCTGGATAGGTAGAATCTTCTGAACCTGTCGCTAGCATCACCCTTCTCTCTCCGTAGGTCAGGGTTGCCTACTAATAGGAATACTGGGTCCTCGGTTTCATGTGAATGAGGTTTTCTTGGTTTTACAAGAATTGCATCTCTTCTCACACAAATGTTTTTAATCTAAAATTCATAAAATATTAAAAATTTGAGGTCATTGCAAGGATTATGACTTCTGTCTCCACAAATTTTGCATCCTCTCCATAAATTGTTCGCATCTAGAAATTGAAATTCCAAGGTCAGTGTAAGGATTATGACTTTCATCTTCACAAATTTCACATACTCTCCATAAATTTTCTGCATCCAAAAATTAAAATTCTGGGGCCAGTGCAAGGATTTTGATACCCTTCAAAATTTTGGGGATAGCACAAGGATTTCGATTCCCCTTCTCCACAAATTCTGCATTCAATTCAGAAATATTTCACATCCAGAAATTGAAAATCTGGGGTCAATGCAAGGATTATATTTCCATTCCTCCACAAACTCCGCATCTATCAAGAAAATTTTCTGCATTTAGAATTGAAATTCTGGGTTTAATGCAGGATTCTAATTCCCTTTCTCCACAAACTTTGCATTCTATCTAGGAATTTTTTGCATTCAAAATTGAGATTTTAGTTCAGTGCAAGGACTCTGATACCCTTCTAAATTTCAGGTTTGACACAAGGATTCTGATTTCTTCTTCATCACCTCTTAGGTTGGATGTGAGTCCCAGTGCTTTTCTTCCTAAAGTGATAAACTCAAATTCNCTATCTAGGAATTTTTTGCATTCAAAATTGAGATTTTAGTTCAGTGCAAGGACTCTGATACCCTTCTAAATTCTAGGTTTGACACAAGGATTCTGATTTCTTCTTCATCACCTCTTAGGTTGGTTGTGAGTCCCAGTGCTTTTCTTCCTAAAGTGATAAACTCAAATTTTGTGGTTGATGCAAGGATTCAAATTCCCATCTCCACAATCTCTACACTCTATTAATAATCTTTCCTCACTCAAAAAGTTCTGAGAGTAATGCAAGGATTTCATTTCCCATTAAAAAAAGACATTTCTGGATAGGTATGAAACCCCCTTTAATGGATTAAGGCGTCCTACTCCTTCTGAGGTGTTCAACACACCTTAAAATTAAAACAATCTAAACAACCAAAAAAAAAAAATTAAACTCTTTCCAAAAAATAAAAACAAACAACTAAATTAAATTAAAGCAAAATAAATTCAATCAACATTTATCCTAAAAATTCACAAAACTAAATTTGAAATACACTCTTTTAATCCCGAACAGAAACTCCTTAAATATCCATAATTTTAAACTTAAAGCCAATTCTTTTAATCTGAAATCTAACTTAATTTCTTCAATCTATTGCAAGTTATGTTGCTTGGGTAGTCATGTTGGTTGGTTGATCACTTCAATCAGAGCCAATACGTACGATGTGTCTGTTTGGCACACCACACTTATTAGGGGTCCATTTGTTAACCTTAATTATGAGGTCAAATTCTTTTTTTTAGGAACTTAGGGCCGAACCTTAGGATTTTAATTTGGACTATCTTAGAGGACTAATGAGGGAATCCACACCCCACATTGAAATTCTAAACAATTCTTGTCTCCTCTTGTGAGGTCCCACCTGAGTGGTCACAAGCCCCCAATTATCATTTGAGATGGCTAAGACCAACATGTGAATACTCAACAGAGAATTCCTACAAGTTTAATCAGGCATTAGGACAACCCTGGGCAACTCAGGTTTGGTCTCACATACCTACACACACTCAAACCCTTTAAATTCCCCACATACCCCAAAACCCTAAAATCACATACACTGGACCTACCTCATTAACTCCTTGGGGAACTCACATGGGTAGTCACAAGCCTCTAAATGTCATTTGGGATGGCTAAGATTAACATGAAGATACTCAATTATGAGTTCTCATTTAGTGTCGTATGGTCCAAAGATGGTTATTCATGACATGCCTGTCACCTCATCAAAGTTCTCCCAAGTTACCCAATTTTTCTAAATTCCCCAAAATACCCAATTTAACCCCAAATTCAAGCCAACCAAATCTTAATACCAAATTCAAATTCAATTTCACCAAACACCAAATTAAAACTCAAAATTCAATTCCAAACCCAAAACCCCCAATTTTAAGCCAAATATCCAAATCCATACCAAATTTTCATGAAGTACAAAAATCAACCAAACTGGCCTACACACCAATTCAAACTTACTAAATCCAAAGTCAATTTTACATGACAATTACAAAGCCCATCGAGCCCAAAATCAATTTTCCTTAACCCATCCTAAAAGCTCAAATTAATCTATTCATGACAAAATTTAAAAGGCCCATGAATAAAGCCCAATTTCAATTTCAATTAAGCCCATCATGATAAATTTCCACTTCATCAATTTAAAAATCAAATTTAAATATCATGGTCATGCATCATGCACTCATGTATGAACCCATCCACTTTTGGTTCCATTGCTTTCTCCCACCAAATTTTTAAAATCCCCAATTCCTTTTTCATGAAAATTGATCACAATCTCTTGCATGTCATGGAGTCACTCGTGGAACCNTAAAAATCAAATTTAAATATCATGGTCATGCATCATGCACTCATGTATGAACCCATCCACTTTTGGTTCCATGGCTTTCTGTCACCAAATTTTTAAAATCCCCAATTCCGTTTTCATGAAAATTGATCACAATCTCTTGCATATCATGGAGTCACTCGTGGAACTATCCATGAACATCATATAAGTCATATACACCAAATGTGGCAAAAGGAGGACCTCCTTTCCCCTCCCACCAAAGTGTCTTAACCAATATCCTAAACCCACCAAATTCATCTTCCCTATGCCAAATCAATCACCCAAGCCCTTAGAAGTGGAACTAACAACTCCAACCACCTTGGACTTGTCCTCATGCCATTTTCATGGGGTTCAACCCATGGTTAGCCCAAACTAACCCAAATCCATTGCCCACTTTGGAAAAATTGCAATTACCCATTCCTAGACCAAATTCACTTCACATCTCCCCAATTTTGACCTCCCACAGTGTGGAGGNAACTAACAACTCCAACCACCTTGGACTTGTCCTCATGCCATTTTCATGGGGTTCAACCCATGGTTAGCCCAACCTAACCCAAATCCATTGCCCACTTTGGAAAAATTGCAATTACCCATTCCTAGACCAAATTCACTTCACATCTCCCCAATTTTGACCTCCCACAGTGTGGAGGTGACCTTGCCTGGCTGGCCAGCCACCCAAGCCATTGGAAAATACCATGCCTGAGGAGGCCCCCATGGTAAAAACTCCAAATTGGAACTCCCTGATCTTGCTCAATTCAATTGGTCACTTGCCCTCTTCTTCCATCCACCCAAGCATTCCCTTGCACCCACTAGTCATCCCAATCAAACCCTCCTTTCTCCTCTATAAACAAGCCACAACCCCACGACCAAAGGAAGAAGAGCACAAACTTTTGGAAAACCTGCCAAAATCATTCCTAACCCTAATTCCAATCTCCCTATGCTCATTCCAATCATTTTTAGCTCTTCATCTCCACTGTTCAAACCTAATTTTGAGCTTAAAATCCAGAGCAATTAATGACCATTCCATAAAGTCCATCAAAACCTCAAATTGATCCATCCTTATGCTTCACCAGAGCTTAAGGATACTTCCCCACAAAAATCAGCTCTTTTTGAGCACCCTAACCTATTCTTAGACCNAGTGTGGAGGTGACCTTGCCTGGCTGGCCAGCCACCCAAGCCATTGGAAAATACCATGCCTGAGGAGGCCCCATGGTAAAAACTCCAAATTGGAACTCCCTGATCTGGCTCAATTCAATTGGTCACTTGCCCTCTTCTTCCATCCTCCTAAGCAATCCCTTGCACCCACTGGTCATCCTAATCAAACCCTCCTTTCTCCTCTATAAACAAGCCACAACCCCACTACCAAAGGGAGAAGAGCACAAACTTTTGGAAAACTCTGCCAAAATCATTCCTAACCCTAATTCCAATCTCCCTATGCTCATTCCAATCATTTTTAGCCCTTCATCTCCACTGTTCAAACCTAATTTTGAGCTTAAAATCCAGGGCAATTAATGACCATTCCATAAAGTCCATCAAAACCTCAAATTGATCCATCCTTATGCTTCACCAAAGCTTAAGGATACTTCCCCACAAAAATCAGCTCTTTTTGAGCACCCTAACCTATTCTTAGACTAAGCACGAGCCACCTCTTGATAGAAATCATACTTATACCCAATGATAACTTAAATCAATAGTTGGAGGAGAATCACAGGACCAAGACAAAGCTCAAGAACAAACCCATTTGAGACCTTACCTCTTGAGCAAAGTTATGGAGAAAAGTGTCTAATTTTTCCCCTCAGTTTAAAAATTAATGAAGAAGATTTACATTTATTACATATCTAGTTGTGTAGATATGTTCCTCTCACTTAGACGAAGGTGTAGGAACAAGCTGCACTTGATTTGGTTAAGTATCGAGCNGCAAAGTTATGGAGAAAAGTGTCTAATTTTTCCCCTCAGTTTAAAAATTAATGAAGAAGATTTACATTTATTGCATATCTAGTTGTGTAAATATGTTCCTCTCACTTAGACGAAGGTGTAGGAACAAACTGCACTTGATTTGGTTAAGTATCGAGTGAGATCTTAAGGTTAGAACCCAAATACATCTCAGGTTAGGGCGATCAGGGATGGAGAACAGATATTGTCCATTTCCACGTGTATTGAACGAATGGTTAGGGTCGCGCTAGCCGAGCGAAGGAAATGTGATCCGTATGCAATGTCTCAGCTGATATGGAATGTTTAGCGAATTGAAGTATGCCTTGTAGGAGTTACGAGTTGCCAAGGAAATACGTGATGCCAACATGGATAAGTAGGAAATTAGGGTATTTTCTTTTTAAATTAATTCAAAAACTTCAAAAAAATCATATCTTGGTATCGAAAAATCATAAAAATAAAAGAAAAATACCTCTATGCACATGAACATGGGAGAATTTATTGAATTAAAATTAAAATATTTTATTTTTAATTAATTAAAAACTTTGAAGGAAAAAATTAATTTTAAATTCAATAATAATCCAAATTAATTGAAATTTTGCGTGTTTGTTCTGGATGACATTAGGGACCTCTTCTGGTTTTTTCAAGGTCAAAGGGCATCCATATGATCATACACCCTATTTTTAAAGGAATCTTGCTATTATTTTAATTAAATAAATATATAAAATAAAATAAAAGTCAGAAAAAATATAAAATTAGGCTTGGTCATTTCACCACGGTTAGAGGACCTTAGAAAAAAATAAAAATTTAATATAGAAGATTCAAATTATACTTTTCCATTTAAAACAAATAAAAAATATTAAGAGTTTAGATAAATTAAAAAAATTATTCAAAAAATCATCAAAACATCCNATTAATTAAAAACTTTGAAGGAAAAAATTAATTTTAAATTCAATAATAATCCAAATTAATTGAAATTTTGCGAGTTTGTTCTGGATGACATTAGGGACCTCTTCTGGTTTTTTCAAGGTCAAAGGGCATCCCTATGATCATACACCCTATTTTTAAAGGAATCTTGCTATTATTTTAATTAAATAAATATATAAAATAAAATAAAAGTCAGAAAAAATATAAAATTAGGTTTGGTCATTTCACCACGGTTAGAGGACCTTAGAAAAAAATAAAAATTTAATATAAAAGATTCAAATTATACTTTTTCATTTAAAACCAATAAAAAATATTAAGAGTTTAGATAAATTAAAAAAATTATTCAAAAAATCATCAAAACATCACAAAATAAAGAAAATGTCATTGTAAAGTCTCTATAAAAATTTGAAAATCTCAAAGGTTATTTTTAATTGAAAATTTTATTTTCTCAATAAATAGAAATTTTTGCTAAAAATAATTATATATAATAAAGTAAAAGTCAAAAAATTATAAATATTAGTTTGGTTGATTCCTTAAAATGAGAGGAATTTATAAAAAAATAAAATTGATGTCAGTATAAAAAGTTTATTTTTGAGCTATTTTTCATTTTAAAAATTGGTAAAAATAATTAAAAATCATAAAAAAATATAATTACACCACAAAATGTCATAAAATATTCCTTAATTACAAAAAATAACTTAAAAATATTTTGATAAAATTTTAAAGATGTAAAAAAGTTATTTTTAGTATTTTAAGTGAATTTTATCTTATTTATGAAGAAGAAAATTTTAAAAAATAAAATAAAAATAAAAAAATTGTAAAATAAATTTCTCTGGGTTCTCTGAGGTCAGAAATGTTTATGAAAAATATAAAATCTAATTTTTGAAATAAAAATAGTTTTTTTAATTATTTAATCACTAAGAATAATTAAAAATCATAAAAATCAACATTTAATCCAAAATTTCACAAAATTTATTGCTGGTGGTACTTTGACCTACGTGAACCTCCTAAAATTATTCTATGGTCAGAAAAGTTTTTTTGGTAAAATTAATTAATATTAAAAAATCTTAATTTGGAATTAAAATAATTATTAAAAATTAAATATAAATTAGAAAAATATAAGTACTCCTCTGATGTGCAAATTAACCCATGAGCAGTGTAATAAAAATGTTTCAAAGTCATTTGAGTTAAATTGAAAATATTATGAAGTAAAGAACCCTAGAGATAAAATGGTAATTATGACTTTTTAAACTCTAAATTAAAATTTAGGATAAATTAGAGGGTAAATGGGTAAAAATTTTGACAATTAACTCTCTTNACCCATGAGCAGTGTAATAAAAATGTTTCAAAGTCATTTGAGTTAAATTGAAAATATTATGAAGTAAAGAACTCTAGAGATAAAATGGTAATTATGAATTTTTAAACTCTAAATTAAAATTTAGGATAAATTAGAGGGTAAATGGGTAAAATTTTTGACAATTAACTCTCTGGAGTGACTGAAACCCAAAGGGTTTAAAGATATGAACCAATTCACTTCACTTTCTATAAAAGGTAAAATTGTAATTAATAAAATTGATATGGATTGGGAGACAATCAAGTATTTGAAGATCCTGATGGGAGAGGAATGAGTTAGGAAGTTAGTAATTCACTAATTTAAACCCCCATTCTATTGTTAAGTGCAATCTCTTAATGAAGATTAAATAAAATATCATAAGACTTTTATAAAAATACAACTTTACCCTTCCACCTTTAAGAGCTTAGTAGTGAACTAGGGTTGATTTAAAATTATTTAATGAGGCTTAGAAAAGGAACATTAGTAATCATGAGTATTGTTGTAACACTATGAGCTAAGGATTAATTGAAAAGAAGACAAGAGGTTCCTTAATAACTAGGCTTGCCCCAAGGGTTCTTACTCTTATATTTCATTAACATAACAATGAACAATTAATTATCCTTACTCGTGTTAATTTACACCTCAAAATTCACTGAGTACAAGCTAACACACCATTAGGTACAAGTTAACACACCACAATTAAAACTGAACTTAAACAGGGTTGATTAACTCAATGACATAATAAGTTTAGTTGAACTTAAAATGATTTAGAAACTTCTAAAGTGGTTTAAGGTTATACCCCAAACCCCTTTTCAGAATTCTGAACACTTTGAAGGACATCTAGACCTATTATAACTCCTTGAAGAAAATCACCCCCAAAATCTTATTAAGATCCACTAAGATATGTTTCAGGACCAGTTAACTCATCAAATTCAAATACACTACCCTACTTATCCAACATTTAAACCTAATGCAATCAAGTATTCAAATCCTTATGAGAAATTGAGTATATTTATTTTTTCCACATATAGATCATCAGGCTAGTATAAGCTAGAGGTCATGATGGTGAGGGCGGTGATAATATTGCTTAAATGTGATAAACGAGCGATATAAGGTGAGATTTGGAATAGTATCTCCTAACCCAGGGATCCTCAATAAGGAGAGAGTATAGGACCAATAATACTATTCACCAACCCTTGGTAGGAGTTGCCCTTAGTTCTCTTAGGCTGTTGGTATCCCGAGTCTTATTAGTGTGATTAGCTTGTTGACTATAGCATTTTACAAGACACATATAACACGGTAAACTAAACAAATTTTTTTTTTTGTGACTTAATTACTTTTGAATGTTAAGTAAAACTATTGGTATGAAATTAATAGAATTTTTGATGAAATCTTATGAAGTTCGACAGACTAAACCAATAGTAGTAGCAGCAACGACAGAACTGGTAATAAAACTATAAATCAAAACTCCAATAAGATGGACTTGATCTACTGAATACAATAGTTCAAGGTTGCTCTTTATCTGGTCACTTCACTAATGTTATTTGTGGGCAGCAGGCGAACATAAATAAAGTAGTGTCATGCTTTCACTATGGCATCCAACTTTGAAGTGGGTAGGTTGACTCTTCTTTCATTAGTAATTTTCCATAATCCTCTTCCTTCAGTCATTGATGAAATAATCTTGTCTAACTCCTCATCGTTAGGACTATAGTTTGAATAACAGCATAACGTGCTAGGGGCAATTGATAAATCTAATTTATTACTTCAGATGAGAAAGGCATTGTATTTCCTCTAACCATGACTCCTTCTTTAGCCTCGAGGAGATTTTCATTGAACTTCTGAACAATAGAAATAACTGCCATAGCAGAAATACAAAAAAACATAAAAATCATATAAAATTCATAAAAAAATCCCAAATTCAACTCTGAATCATGAAACTTAACTCCTAAAAGCTCAAACAACCAAATCAATGTATTTTTCATAGAATATTTTCAAATTTTCACCATGAATAGTGATTTTCGAGTAGATCCATAATGTACTCAAAGTACATGGTGAAAATCAAAATTTTTACATAAAAGTGAAGCTTTTATCTAAAGAAGATCAAATCTAACAAATTTTGCTTCAAAGCACAAAGAAATCATGAAATTAGGGTATGCACTAATATCTAAATCACAAAATCTAGAGACAAAGTCGAGGACAAAAATGGTGTTTTTGGACCCAATAATCACTTTAAACTGTTTGCAAACCGATTTACGTGAACCAATGCTTAAGTGCAAATGATTCAACAGTTAGGCACCCGTCTCATAGTTAAGGAAGTGCTTAAGCACATGGTCTTTGCACTTAGGTGCCAATGCACAAATTTTGATTTTTTTGATTTTAGTATAATGATCTTCTAGCCTAAGTCAACCAACCCTACATGGGTTCATAAATCTTTAATAACTATATTATTCTCTTTTAACTCTCCTCTTTGTCAAGATTCACAAATCTTAAATAATTCTATTCAACATAAATAACACAAAATTTTACACAAACAAACACTTATATTAATTCAAAAATAATTACGAACATCTTTAATCCATAGATTCTCAATCCAAAAAGTCTTGGATGAGATAGTTCCTAACTCAAAGACTAAGCAATTGAAACATTAAAAACACACTAAATAAACTTAACATTTAACAAAAAAACCCTAAACACACAAACACTAGTGGAATGAAACCTGGCTTATCATTAGTCTCTCCTTCAGCATTTGGAATGTAAATCTGATAGAACAGACGGTGGTTAATAACTCTGGTTGAATCTTATTCAATCCATTTGTTTTTCAAATGCATAGCCTTGTCTGCTTCTTCTATAAAACTAGTATGGCTAAATCGCATCTTAAGCTGCCATCCCATATGATCTAGATGTACATTAACTTCCATCACTTTCGCTTCAATTGAAGCCACACCAGCCTCAATTTTATTGATTTTCTCTGCTTTTCCTTCTACACTAAGGGCTAGGAAACTGTTGTATAACTCTTTTGCACTCTGACCAAATTTCTTCCTCATTACTTCCTACTTTTTCTTCAAATCACTCTCCCAAGATAACATCTTTCACAATCTCTCTAGTTTCATTTAGAATTTAGGGTTCAGATGGAAGTGTGGTGAGACTTCTCTTTATGTCGTTCTATTTATTGGTTCTAAAACTCCCCTATAACTCCTAAGCACATCCTAGAACCGCTATCCAATGATACAACTAACCAAATCACAGTTAAATCTTCTAGAAACTGAAATTCACACATGTTTTTAACTACAACGCCTAAGCGCTGAATATTGGTGCTTAAGCGCTAGTGCATAGTTTATCACATGTCAGCTTAACTTCCAAAAACTGGTTCTAACATGTCTAATTCATCTTTTAAGGTTTTAGAATTATTACTAAATCTTTATAAATTCAGAATACTACCATGATTTTCTAAATCAGACAAAACAACATAACATTTAAAACAAACACACCAATAACTATGGGTTGCCTCCCAAAAAGTGCTTGGATTAACATCGTCAGCCCAATATAATCAATGCTTATTTTGGTTAACCCAACAAAACAAGATCATTAAATTTAAGTTGATCCCCTAAAAGGTATATTTTATCAGTTTTAGGATCTTTGATATTCACAGCTCCATAAGGAAAAAAATTTATCACAACAAATGGGCCCATCCAACTGGACTTAAGTTTGCCTGAAAATAATCTTAACCTTGAGTTATATAGCAAAACATGTTGCCCTAGCTCAAAATTTTTAGTGAGAATCCTCCGATCATTACACATCTTCATCTTTTCTTATAAATCTTAGCTCTTTCATAAGATTCATTCCTTATCTCTTCAAGCTCATTTAATTGAAATAGTTTTTTCACACCAACATCCTTTAAATTATAATTAAATTCCCTAATAGTCCAATATGATTATGCTCAAGTTCAACTGGTAAATGACAAACTTTCCCGAATATTGGCCTGTATGGGGATATTCCTATA
>JXCR01075083.1:4794-21492 GCA_002079205.1 Phalaenopsis hybrid cultivar | reverse complement strand
TTCCAACATTAAAGTCTAATACTTCACACAAATTCCTTCCAATTATTAATCACTTATCATTTAAAGGGAAAAGATAAAGAGAACTGCTTATAATTCATGGAGAAAACACAACCACACTTTAGTTTGAAAGTAGAAATCATGCACACATACAAGAAGTCTAAATTAAAACCAAACGTAGTCACAAAGATAAAAAAATTATCTCAAATTCTTCTCCACAAAATGTCTTGAAGTTCATTTGAATCTCTTCCTTCACTCATAATAACAAATACGCTTAAAATAAAAAGCAAAGGTGAGCGGCGATGGCGGTGATGGGCAGCAGCAGTGGCATATGTAGTGTTTGGCATTAGTCGGTTTGGATGGATGAATGATTTTTCTTTATGGATGATATAAGTTTTCTTTTATAAAAATCCAAGCGGTGCCTTGGTGACTCTCCAAAATGTGTCCCCATTCAATGAATTTTTTAGAATTTGCCTCCTTTCAATAGCCAATTGAATGAATTTTCATGTCCATGAACTATTTCCCATGTTGCTTCAAACTCCTCTTCAAAAATTCATCCAAATTCAATGAATCATTAAATAAGTACTTCTGGCACTTAAGCACGGGGTACCTGGCTCTTAGACATGACTCTCTTTGTTTAACTAGAGCGTAAGTGCCAGTTTTGGGCGCTTAGGCACCCCAGTTTATTTTTTCACTGTCTTCTTTTTTGCTCCAAAATTGATCCTTTTTCACTCCTTCCATCATTTGTCTTCCATTTTATTCTAACTGAAAGAAAAACATAAAAATATAATTTATTAAAGCATAATATTGAAAAAATATGTATAAACATGTTTACATAAAGACTATATAATTTAGGTGTATCAACCTCTCAGAGGAGTTCCCAACTCTCAAGAAAGCTAGAGTTAGAAATACTACCATTAAGATCGTTCGACCTGGTGCTACCAAAACTGTGAGGACTGTTACACCTACTGTCACCAGATACACTATCAAAGCTACTGATTCCTCACTAAAGTTGAAAGAAAAGAAGTTTTTGTGTGATAAAGAATCAACTAAAATGTTTGTCCCAATAAACTATGTGTTCAAGATCACATCTACTTTAAAGTTTATGTCGCTCACTAAGGCACTGAAGAAGAGACACAACTGTAAAGCCAAGAAAGTAAAAGATGTTAAGCTGATTCTTACCAAGGAGACTCCTCTCTTGGAGGAGATTGAGCTGCTTTAGACCTCACCCCTCCTCAAGAGCAGTAGGTTTCACCCACTCTCTACTTCTTTGGGAGAAGAAAGTCTCTTCCAAATTGCCACTACACCACCCCCGTTACCTTGGCATAACAATCACAAGAGGGAGAAAGTGAGACCGACACCTCTCACTTGAGCTAGAGTCATTTTTGGGAGGTTGGCCCATAAGGAGAAATATTCTGTCGTTGAAATCCTAAAGAGGGTGGAATGTGTTTTCTCTCCTCAGATGAAGGGTGAGATTCTTAGACAACCGTCAAAAGTCGTTCAACCAAAGATTACACTACCACAGAGCATTTCCGATAAGTTGCGCCTACGAAAACGAGTAGCCACTCCACCCATTGATCCCACTATCACTGATATTGCAAATAGTAAAGTTTTGGAGCCCATAAGGTGTAGGTAGATTATTCCTTGCCTGGGTCCAAAAGCAAGCCTATTATTATGCAAGGGACCANACACCACCCCCGTTACCTTGGCATAACAATCACAAGAGGGAGAAAGTGAGACCGACACCTCTCACTTGAGCTTGAGTCATTTTTGAGAGGTTGGCCCATAAGGAGAACTATTCTGTCGTTGAAATCCTAAAGAGGGTGGAATGTGTTTTCTCTCCTCAAATGAAGGGTGAGATTCTAAGACAACCGTTAAAAGTCGTTCAACCAAAGATTACACTACCACAGAGCATTTCCGATAAGTTGCGCCTATGAAAACGAGTAGCCACTCCACCCATTGATCCCACTATCACTGATATTGCAAATAGCAAAGTTTTGGAGCCCATAAGGTGTAGGTAGATTATTCCTTGCCTGGGTCCAAAAGAAAGCCTATTACTATGCAAGGGACCTCCCCAAGGATGAGTAATGACCAAGGGTCACTTTTTGTCATGTCTGGCTCGCTCTTTAGGGACACTACTTCCTACCAATAGACTGATGCCACCAATGGGGCTCTTCGCCTCAAAGTATTAGAAAAGAACAGGAAGGTGTGGAGGCTGAAGTTTTTTGGACCAGAGCTACAAGATAGCTTAGGGGATTTTTCTTGACCCGACTAGCAATTACACAGATATTTATAATCCTTAATATGCCAAAAGCTTGACCCTAGTTATATTTAGCAGCTAGTGGGAACAAATGTAATATGATAAAGTTTAAATAATTAGTTTTCTCACTAAGGGTACCATGCAAGTATATGTATCGCTTCAAGTAATATAGAGTTTTCTTTAAAAACCCCATTGTCGATCCCACAAGGAAAACATAAATGAAAAGAAAAGAAATGAAATACAAGAATTTTNTCGCCTCAAAGTATTAGAAAAGAACAGGAAGGTGTGGAGGCTGAAGTTTTTTGGACCAGAGCTACAAGATAGTTTAGGGGATTTTTCTTGACCCGACTAGCAATTACACAGATATTTATAATCCTTAATATGTCAAAAGCTTGACCCTAGTTATATTTAGCAGCTAGTGGGAACAAATGTAATATGATAAAGTTTAAATAATTAGTTTTCTCACTAAGGGTACCATGCAAGTATATGTATCGCTTCAAGTAATATAGAGTTTTCTTTAAAAACCCCATTGTCGATCCCACAAGGAAAACATAAATGAAACGAAAAGAAATGAAATACAAGAATTTGAACTTTAAGAGAACTTTACTTAAGACTGTAGTAAGTATCTAAAGACAAAAATTAAGTTTACTAATTTTTACAAAATGCAAGTAAAAGTAAATGTAAGCATTTTAGAAAATATATAAAAAGAGACTATCCCCTTGAAATAATTCATAATCAATATAGGATTTCAAATGTTTAGAAGCTTAAATGTGATATTGTGAAAAATAGGAGCATACCTATTCCTTACATTTTTTGTTTGTGCAAAGAACATTGAATAATCTAAATTTGGTGTCGACATGTATAGTAGTGTTGGGTAGGTTCTTGTCTCTCATTCATAGATTACCAACTATGCCTTCTTTATATGACCTACCACTGACCCTTAGTTCCAATCTCTAGAATAAATTGGTAAAAGAATCTAGCATGTTTCTTTAGAAACATCAATTCTATGCCCATTAAATCTTATCTCCTTATCTATTTGCACACCCCTTTTGGAANTATTCCTTACATTTTTTGTTTGTGCAAAGAACATTGAATAATCTAAATTTGGTGTCGACATGTATAGTAGTGCTGGGTAGGTTCTTGTCTCTCATTCATAGATTACCAACTATGCCTTCTTTATATGAGCTACCAGTGACCCTTAGTTCCAATCTCTAGAATAAATTGCTAAAAGAATCTAGCCTGTTTCTTTAGAAACATCAATTCTATGCCCATTAAATCTTATCTCCATATCTATTTGCACACCCCTTTCGGACGATCACCACTGCTCCTTCCAATGTGAAATGTGATACTTATAAGTTAAGAAAACTTATCCCTCTCGTCTTTATAAGTTTCCTCAAAAAATTTTAACAATACAAGTGGTCAGTTTGTAAAGTAAATGATGATTTGGTAAAACTTTCATCACAATTTTTAGGAATAAAAGAAGTTCTAAGCAAAATCAAAATCACTTACTTGATTAATTCATATTGCAAGGAGAAAGAGAAAAAACTACTCAAAACACATGGGGATAACAAAACAAAACATAATTAGAAGACTTAAATCCAAGGTACAAAACTTAAAGACAAAGAAACAAATACTTATCTTGAATGATTCCCTAAGCACTCCTTTCAAGTTCTCTAACTTCTCTGACTCCAACAAATCTTACAGAACTCACAAACTCTAGAATTAACAAAGACTCACAAAGAAAAATTCTCACAAACTTAACACACTCACACACTATGTGACTCTATCTATTTGACCCCCTAGCCTCTTAGAATTAATCCCTATTTATAGAGCTTAAAAAAAGACCAAAGGTTTCTTCAGACATCTCTACAAAATTTAGCCTCATTTAGTGAATCTTCTAGAAAATAACAGTGGTGTCTAGGCGCCAAACCATCTTGTCTAGGTGCCATCTAAGTTCTGCATTTGGCCCCTAGGCACCAGTTCAGTTGGTTTTTCATTTTCTTTAGTTTAGCCCATTTTTGCTGCTTTTTTATGTATTTTTGCTCCTTTTTACTCTTAAACTCTTTTTCTTGCACCTGTAACAAAAGAACATAAAAATACCTTTCATTAAGGCAGAATATCCTAAGAAATTGAGCATAAAATGTGCATAAACAATAGATAATCTTAAGGTGGATCAATTCCCCAAAACGTTAACATTACTTGTCCTCAAGTAACCTTTTTATACTATATATAAAAAATATAATTTATAGAAGCCAGTTTTACTTAAAGATTTCTATAATTTTTGTTTTCTAAATTTAATAGTAAAACTTTAAAAAGATTTTTAATAACATAATTTAAAACTGGAATGTAAAAATATTTAGTAGTCAAGTCTAAGAATTTTGATTTCCTACTTATTTCAAGAATAATTATAGTTTATCATATTAAATATACTTAGAAGAATTACAAGAAAAAGAATTTCATGAAAACTTTACTAGTAAGGATGCTAATACTTTATAAATAAGCTTAGAAATGTAATTAAGTTCCTTTCCTTAAGATGAGTTAAGTGAAGCCAATTTTTGATTAGACATCTCCACAAGCTTCTCCTCATATATATTTTCCTTTTTTTCTTTTCTTTCTTTTTAGGATTATTTTAAATCCTTTCTTTTTCTTTTCATGTCATGTGAGGACTACTATATCTAGATAGCCTTTAATGATTTTGAACTCCACTATCCTCTTCTTAAAAATAAAAGCCTTCCACATTTCCTTAATAAATATGTATTAGCCTTGAAAAAAAATCTTTCATAAAGTGACAATTCTTTCTTTTTAAATAAAAATCCAAGATCTTTAACATTTCCAAAAATACAATTTTGTCTATAGTAAAAAAATAATTTTATACTCTCATACTAAATATCTCAAATCTAGAATTAATATTTATTAATAAAAGCTTTTACTTAAGTTTATTATATTATTTATAAACAAAAAAATATAGTTATCTCAAGCTATCTCAGCAACCACATGTTATACTAAAATAATTTTTGAAAATATATTTTACTTAGGACAAATAAGGTTTAGTTTTTAAAAATTTTCCCCCTTCCCCAAACTTAAATTTTAAATTAGTTTAAAATAGTTCAGTTTATAATAAGCATGAATAAAGAAAAATTGAAAATTTATAAGCAGGAGAACAGTGTAGGTACAATAAAAATAGGTGTTGAGTAGTAGAGAATTTAAATTAAAACAGGTATTTCATAAAAAGCTTGTGAATATAAAACTCTACTCTAACACATTTCCAATACTAAATAAAAGAGTAGAAAAAGGTAGAAGTGATAAAACAAAATTACACCAAACAATTCTACATAGTTATACATCAGAAATTCAAACATAGGAAATAGTAAACAGATCTACGATATAAAAGTAAGAAAGCTTAGTCATCTCCTTCAACATCATCATCATCATATAAATCAAATGATATATCTTCATCCATGGATTTTGGTTCTACATAAGTATTAATTTGAGGTCAAGTAGGAAAATTAACTTACTAGTCTCCCTTCACGAGTTTCACTAATGCCTCATCATAATCAGCAACATAATAACTCTTTCTCTGAACATATTTTGCCATGTGATCAAACTCATTTTCCATATCTTCCTACGACACTAGATCAAAAACATATCATTTTGATGTTCCAAATATCTCTCACTTAACACATCCCAGAAAATAAATGGAGGCTATGTAGTAGTGGAAGTAGAAGGTCTAGAAGTAGAAGGCCTTGAAGTAATACTAGAAGGTGCATAATGAGATTTATCTTTAAGTCATCTGTATACATCTACATTAGCCTTCCCAATTGGTTTAAGTGGCTTCACTGCTCCTCCCAATGTTCAAACTTTACTCCAGAGACTTTACAATTAGTAAATATCAAAGATGGAAAACTAAGACCTAAAGTAGTACTAACTCTAGCAGAATAACTAGAAGTCTCATAAATAAGAGAGCCAACATCTATAGGTTTCATCTCTTGAATACAATAATTTAATTTAGATCTTTCTTTTGTTACCTCACTTAAATGATTTGAAGGAAGGAGGCAAGAAGAAATAAAATAATGTCATGCCTTTGAGGTGGCATTGAGCTTGGAAGAAGAAAAATTTACCTTACAATCATTCCGAATCTTCCAAGCTCCACGCCCTTCTGTCGAATATGCAACAATATGATTTAACTCTTCCTCAGATGGAATGTACTCTGAGTAGAAACAATCAATAGCAGGTAGCAGACTATTTACTATATTGATCCGCTTAGCCATGAACTCTACTCCTCTTCCCCGAATAAAGACCTCATCATCATCTGCTTCAGTTAAGTTTGCATAAAATTCTCGTACGATAGAAATGATAAAAGTAACATAAACTTTCCCATTTGTGAGCCACAACAAGATTTTCTATAGCTCTACCAGGTCTGTAGAAGCTTCACTCAGTAATAAACTTTCTTGATTATGCAAATTCATTGTAACAAATTTGTGCATTTGTATTAACAAATTTTGCTTTTTCGAAAGTTTCCTTTCCCTTTCCCCACTTCATCATAGGAGCCAACTAAAAATTTGAAGAAAAATTCTAACAAACTTTAAAACTAAGATAAAAGGCTTCCAACAAGCTTTTTCAAGCAAACAAGGCTTAGATCCATGGATTTTTGACCACTTAATCAAATATATTTGCAAATTTTTGTCTCTACTCATTGTATGAAAAATCCATGGTGAAATTACAAAATCGTTATGCCAAAATGTAGATCTAACCTCAATAAGTTGAAATAAGATGGTTTCTAGCCAAAAAATTTAAAAATTGGAGCATTAAGAACTACACTAGGCACGTTTTCGTGAAAAAGTGGAAGAAGAAGGAGCTTGGGTGTCAATAATGGCATGGGTACGGTTTAATAAGTGAAACTTTTGAGTTTCAACCGGTTTAGTTGAATCGGTGCCTAGATCCAGGTTTTAGTGCCTAGGCGCTAAGCTGTGTAAATGGTCTGACACTTAAGCGCCAGTTATGACACCTAGGTGTTAGTTTTGGCCCCAAGGTGCCAGTCCCAAAATTTTTCTTTTTTTGGATTGTAAGTGTTACACAGCAAAACAAAGGTCTTTCAACCAAAACTTCAAATTAATTTATTATCACATATTTTATTTATGATCTCCCAAACATCTTCTATTTTCCAAGTATAACTTTTAATTTGAGATTAATTCACCATTCTAATAAAACATTTACACACAAATATTCATTAATATCCACCAAGTGACAGTACAACAGACACTAAAACTATTTAGAACTAGAAATTAAAAACACACAACAACACAATCAACTACAAGATTAAGTAGCACACACAACAAATCCATTACTAAAGTAGACATAAACATAAGCATGCAAACACTAGAATCCTTCCTATGATGAGCCCTTGTTGACCATATCTCGTCACCCTTCTCACATGTCAAATAAATTGTGATCAAATGTTTGGAAGAAAGGAGCATGAGGAAATTTCATGGTCGTTGTTTCTCCAATCCAATTTTTCTTACAATAAATAGTTATCTGATAATTCTAATAACACACCATGTGAGTGAATTAGAGCTTTATCTGCCACTCCAAATGCTCATATTGGTGATATGTTTTAGGTAACTTGTTGTGTAGAAGTGGCAGCTCCTCTTCAATTTTTCCCAATTTGCTTATCATCCTTTCCAAACTCAGTGCTAAGAACCCATTGAAATAGGTTTGAGCATTCTTACGGACAAACTTATCTCCAATGGCCAAACCATTATTTCTACTCTCCATGCAAGCAAGTGAATGGAAGCAAGATCTCAAAATCCCTCTATAAATCTTATCTTTGGTCAATCTTTTGAAGGTCTGAAGATTTGAGATGAAAGTAAGGTAANCAAAATCCCTCTATAAATCTTATCTTTGGTCAATCTTTTGAAGGTCTGAAGATTTGAGATGAAAGTAAGGTATTTTAAAATGAAAGAAATAGAGAAAATTGCTCAACGACAGTTTTCCCTACATCCAAAAACTGTGGTGCTTAGGCGCTAAATTTTTGGGCCTAGACACCAACTTTACAAGATTCTGGCGCTTAGACTCTAATTTTGGCGCCCAGGCACCAGTTCTAAGGCCTAGGCACCAGCTTTTCAAGATTCTGGAGCCTAGGTGCCAGTATCGTAGTGAAGACTGATTCACTAAATGTCGNTTAGGCGCTAAATTTTTGGGCCTAGACACCAACTTTACAAGATTCTGGCGCTTAGACTCTAATTTTGGCGCCTAGGCGCCAGTTCTAAGGCCTAGGCACCAGCATTTCAAGATTCTGGAGCCTAGGTGCCAGTATCGTAGTGAAGACTGATTCACTAAATGTCAAATTTCTTCACTTTTCAATGATGTTTAAGATCTTAAATAGTGTTTTAAATGCTCCTTAAGAAAAGGATGGTCATTATACCACATCGACAACAAACACAAATCAAATCACACAAATAAGTTATGGGTTGCCTCCCGCAAAGTTCTTGGTTTAATGTCGTTAGCCCGACGTATCTAAATGTTTTATTCAGATTGCCCCAACATCAAAGTTGCTTTATAATATGGCTTGCTTTCTCCAATGTAAAGTTTAAACCTATGTCCATTTACATTAATTATACAATCATTTTTTGGATCTTTAATATCCACAACCCCATAAAAATAAACTTTTATCACAATAAATGGCCCCATCCACATAAACTTAAGTTTTCCAAGAAATAATTTCAATCAAGTATTGTATAATAAAACTTCTTGTCCAGAATCAAAATTCTTTCTTAGAATCTTATGATCATGCCTAATTTTCATCTTTTCTTTATAAATTCTAGCATTTTCATAAGATTCATTCCTACTTTCATCAAGCTCATTTAATTGCAATTATAGTTTTTCTTCAACATCCATTAAATTATAATTAAATTCTTTCATCACCTAGTAAGCTTTATGCTCTAACTCAAATGGTAAATGAAAAGCTTTCCCAAATCTGAGCCTAAATGGAGACATTCCTATAGAAGTTGTATCTTGAAGCCCATAATGTAGAATCAACTTCATCAGACCAGTCAGTTGTATTTGGAATTATAGTTTTCTCATATATATATATATATATATATAGGAAAAAGGAGCAGCTCATGGCTCCCTACATGCTAAATAAAAGAGAGAAAATCCAATAAAAGAGGGGAAGATGGGACCCCATCTAACAAAAAAAACCAAACCAATAATAAGGGCCTATGGCTTCCACTTCCACATTACAATTCCACACAATTAAAAGGAAATACAAAATGCAAGGAATACCAAATAAGTAGACCATCGTAAGGACCAAGCAGAAGGTAGCATTGAAATGGTGCCTGGGAGTAGGGATGAGCATCTAACTCCTGGAACTGTTTGGGGCAGCAATTTTGAAGTGAGGGACATCAAGAAGATCCCGATAAAGTAGAAAAGAGAGTGGGGTGGGGGGAGAGATAGAAACTGTGACTGAGTTAGAATAAAGTCTAAATCTAGCAAGCTAATTTGTAGGTTTATTTTCTTTCATATAGTTGAAAGTAACATGAAAAATGAGTTGAGAGCTAAGTAATTGGATCTTCTAAATACATTGAGTATGATGCGAGGGAGACTTCTCTTTAGTCTCCATTAATCTAATTAGCATTGTAGAATCCACCTCAACCCAAAGTTGAAGCCAATTAGCCTTAACAGCAAGGCTCAAGGCCCAAAAGACTGCAATAAGCTTAGCCTCAAGTGGATCAGTAGCCAAAACTGGGCATGAAAAAATAAGAGACACTGACCAAAGTGGTTCTTGTAAAATCCTCCCACACCAGCACCCAAATCAATAAGGCTTCCATTAGTGTTTACTTTAACCATAAGAGGCTCATGGGGTTTCCAATACACTTTGCAAATCAAGGGGGATACCACTCTCTCAGTATGATAGGAATTGTAGATATTAGGAAATCTTTTATACTCAATCATTTGTAGAGGTAATATATATAATTTATTACCACTTGAGCAACCTTTGGAGCTTTACAATGAAATTTGGCATGATTCCTGGACATCCATGATAACCAANTACCACTCTCTCAGTATGATAGGAATTGTAGATATTAGGAAATCTTTTATACTCAATCATTTGTAGAGGTAAGATATATAATTTATTACCACTTGAGAAACCTTTGGAGCTTTACAATCAAATTTGGCATGATTCCTGGACATCCATGATAACCAGGCCACCAGAAAAAGGGATAAACTTATAGTTTTTGGTTTTCCAACTATGCCAACAAGCATGGAAGTGAGCCCAGTGAAATTTGAATTCATCTAAGGTTAGTTGCTTCAAAAGTTCAGTCTAGAAATCCTGGGCAAATCTGCATTCAAAGAAAAGGTCGAGGATAGTTTCCTCCTTCTTCAAGCACAACCAACATCTAGAGGGGCTCTTTAGTCCTTTTAGCTTAGGGATTTCATCAGTTGGCAGTAGTTTGTGGAAAGTTCTCCAATAGAAGAAAGACGTTGAATGGGAAATAAATTTATTCTAGATGGCCTCTCTCCAAGGCACTGATCCCAACATAAAATTTTAGAATAGATGGCTTTAGTGAGACTTTGGTTGGTATGAGCTTGTTAAATAATTTTGTCTGGTCTACTTCTATTGAAATGGAGCTTAGATATCTGAGTGGAATTTGGTTCCTGGNAGATGGCCTCTCTCCAAGGCACTGATCCCAACATAAAATTTTAGAATAGATGGCTTTAGTGAGACTTTGGTTTGTATGAGCTTGTTAAATAATTTTGTCTGGTCTACTTCTATTAAAATGGAGCTTAGATATCTGAGTGGAATTTGGTTCCTGAAAAAGGGTAGCTAGTTTATGAAGAGACCAATTGTTACCCTCCCATCAATCAACAACTTTAAGGTGTGTGTTAGGACAAGAAGAAGAGGAGTTTAACTACTCCTTAGGACACCAATGATAAAGCAAAAATTTAAATTCTCCTTTCCCCAAGTCCCACATGAATAATTCTTCTACAAAATTCCTTACTTCGAGCATGCTGACCCAAATTCTAGAGTCCCTAAATTTCCTTATAGTGAGGGGGGGATGTTGATCTCTGCAATACTTTCCCATCATAAATTTAGCCCACAGAGAAGATTGAGCTCTTAATCTGATCCAAACTTACACATATTAATTTGAGTGAGATGTTGGAGCCCTTTGAACCCAATTCCCTCAGCCAGGGTAGGTTTGCTACCTTTTTCTAAGAAGCCCAATGGAGTTGTTGTCTTTGAACTGACCATAAAGTCCTATTAAAAGCCCTCTATAGTTGTAGTTGTGTGCTTTTCTTTAGACAAGCCATCTATAAAATGTATGAGGGGAAGGTTGTGAGAATAATTTTAAGTAAGGTAATTCTTCCTCCATTGGAAAGGAAGCCTGAGAGATAAGAGGTTTTTTTTGGGAGAACCTCACCAAATTGTATCTGCTTGAATTTGCCAATAAGAAGAAGAACACCAAGGTATTTGAGAACTAAAGAACCCGGTATAATTGGAAATCCACTGTTTATAATTGGGGGAAGATCTTTTGCTAAAGAACAGTTGACACTTCTTTGGATTAAAATTCAACCCAAAATGAGACTGAAAAATCTAAAGGCAATGGTACACTTTTTTTACTGCATTCATGTTAGCACTAGAAAACACCATGATATCATCAACATATAGCAGGAGTGAGATGACCATGTTTGATCTATGATGGTACCTAGAGTAGCTTAGGTAAGTAGAGACTTATCAAGAATTTTGGATAGATTGTCAATGGCAAGTATAAAGATAGTAGGTGAGAACACCGGCCTCTGACAAAAAGAATTTCCAAATGAACTCCTTGTTTATAGCATCATAGGCCATTTTGATATCCAATTTATAAATTAGATTTCCTCTCTTACAAGTTTTGTCCATATCTAGTAGCAGCTCCTGTGCAAGCAATACATTATCAGTAATAGATCTTCCCTTAACAAATGCAGTCTGATTAGGACTGACCAGGTTATCAAGATGGGGTTAGAGTCCGCTCACAATAACTTTACTAATGATTTTGCTGATCACTGAATTCAAATAGGCCTAAAGTGGTCCCAACTTTTCTGTAAATTAAATTTTGGCATAAGAACAAAATTAGAGTCACTGAAGTAGCTTTAGAGNGCATTTCTAAGGAAAGGCTACAAAGAATTTGCTTTGAGAAAGAGTTTCAGATAAGTTTGTTTGTTTATTTAGTGTTGTATGAACTTTATTTTATAAATGAAATTTGTGTTTTATCGTATCTTTCTCATGAAGTCTGAGTAGTTCCCTCTATCTTTCCCCCTACTCTGAGATATGGTGAAATGAAGAGATAAACTGAATGTGCCATAATTAAAATATAAAATAAATTGTGATGATTTTCAACTCCGAACTTAATTTACTTTTTAGTTTGGCTAATTTATTTGTTAAAATATGTTGTGAAACATATGATTGGGGAAATGGAGTACGAGTTCCATAGGATCACATTTGATTTCATGAAGGAGAAATTTGTTCATGAAATTAAGTGCAAATAAATAGGGAAATATTCTTTATTGGGTGTAAAATTGGAGAATCTTTAGGGTGACAGACTAAAATCCACATTTTGGTCTTAGTGTTTAAAAACTAAAGCGAGAGTTAGCCTTCATTNCACTGTTTATAATTGGGGGAAGATCTTTTGCTAAAGAACAGTTGACACTTCTTTGGATTAAAATTCAACCCATAATGAGACTGAAAAATCTAAAGGCAATGGTACACTTTTTTTACTGCATTCTTGTTAGCACTAGAAAACACCATGATATCATCAGCATATAGCAGGAGTGAGATGACCATGTTTGATCTATGATGGTACCTAGAGTAGCTTAGGTAAGTAGAGACTTATCAAGAATTTTAGATAGATTGTCAATGGCAAGTATAAAGATAGTAGGTGAGAACACCGGCCTCTGACAAAAAGAATTTCCAAATGAACTCCTTGTTTATAGTATCATAGGCCATTTTGATATCCAATTTATAAATTAGATTTCCTCTCTTACAAGTTTTGTCCAGATCTAGTAGCAGCTCCTGTGCAAGCAATACATTATCAGTAATAGATCTTCCCTTAACAAATGCAGTCTGATTAGGACTGACCAGGTTATCAAGATGGGGTTAGAGTCCGCTCACAATAACTTTACTAATGATTTTGCTGATCACTGAATTCAAATAGGCCTAAAGTGGTCCCAACTTTTCTGTAAATTAAATTTTGGCATAAGAACAAAATTAGAGTCACTGAAGTAGCTTTGGAGGTTGTGGCCTTGGAAGAAACTATTGATAGCAGCAATGACATCCTATTTAATAATGTGTCAGGATTTTTTGTAAAAATCTGCAGTGAAACCATCAGGCCCTGCTGTTTTAAAGCTGTCAATAGAATTTTAATCCATCCAAATTTCCTTTTTAGTAGGGGGATCAGTGAGTGCCAAGTTTCTGGTATAGGAGAGCTCTTCAACAAAGTAATTTCTATCAAAAGGAGGCCTGTGATACACCGAAAATATATACATTTTTAGACCCATATTTTATGCTCATTTTTGGTGATATTACACATTATTGGAAGGTATTTTGATGTTTTCTTGCAGGTTGTTGATTTTTAGGGCTTAAAGCAAAAAGAAAGGAAAAAGGATGAAATTTAAAGTCAAAATTATGTTTTTAAGAAATACTCAGCGCATGCAGCGCCAAGGTCAGCGCCGACGGCGCAAAACTATTTAACGCTGGAGATTTTTACTCAGCGCCAATGGTGTCAGATCAGTGCTAACGACGCCAAAGGCNGGGGATCAGTGAGTGCCAAGTTTCTGGTATAGGAGAGCTCTTCAACAAAGTAATTTCTATCAAAAGGAGGCCCGTGATACACCGAAAATGTATACATTTTTAGGCCCATATTTTATACACTATTTTGGTGATATTACACATTATTGGAAGGTATTTTGATGTTTTCTTGCAGGTTGTTGATTTTTAGGGCTTAAAGCAAAAAGAAAGGAAAAAGGATGAAATTTAAAGTCAAAATTAAGTTTTTAAGAAATACTCAGCGCATGCAGCGCCAAGGTCCGCGCCGACGGCGCAAAACTATTTAACGCTGGAGATTTTTACTCAGCGCCAATGTTGTCAGATCAGTGCTAACGACGCCAAAGGTNTTTCATTGTAGTGGGAAGGATGCTTTTTCACATAAGAAATCTTCATTACCTAAACATAGTTCTTAGATTAGTGTTTAATATTTAAAAGTTGCATTTCTATTTTTGCTAATAGTTAAGTAATTTAGTAGTGATGGTGATTTTGTTTAATTTTCTATAAANTTCTTAGATTAGTATTTAATATTTAAAAGTTGCATTTCTATTTTTGCTAATAGTTAAGTAATTTAGTTTGGTCAAAATCTCAACATTCAAAATTAGTGATAGTGATTTTGTTTAATTTTCTATAAGTTTTCTATTAAAATTTATCATTGCTAACTTACACTTTCCCCGCAGGGTCGATATTTGAAGCTTAAATAGAAAGTCCATAATTACTTGATAATGATACGCATACTTGGGTAAAATCCCATTATTAATTACCTATAATTATTTATATTTTACACAACTTACTTTTCATAGAAGGATCAAGTTTTTGGTGTTGTAGTGGTGTCAACTTGATAAATCCTTAAATACAAAAAACTCGGGATCAAGTTTTGAGCGCCGTTGTCGGGGAAGATAATAGTTAAATTTAATTAAATTAAATTGTTTTGATAAATTAGGAAATGTAGATAATATATATACAAATTTATATAAACTTAAAAAAATATAATATAAAAAAATAAAAAAAATCCAAAAAGAAATTTAATGCAGATTGTATTTTTAAAGAAATTTTACCTTACTTGCTTTATTTGTTTATGCAAAATATTAGATCTAAAGGTTTAGCACCTTACGATTTAGAATTAGAACATACTATTAGAAAAATTCAAAAAAAAACAAAGACAAACTAAAAAATTGAAAGAAATAGCAAATAATATAGAAAATCCAATAAATGAAAATCGACAAAGACCTTTAAAAGATTATGCAAATCCGATAACATATAAACTTCATTTAACTATTCATAATCCTAATGTTGCTGCTAATTCATTTGAGCTTAAATATAATATTATCCAAATGGTACAAAATAATCAATTTGGAGGGTCACCTACTAAAGATCCTAACTTATATCTTGCTAGTTTTCTTAAAATTTGTGCTACATTTAAATATGACAGAGTGTTTAATGATGTTGTTAAGCTTAGACTTTTTCCTTTTTCATTAAAGGATAAAGCCAAGGCTTGGTTAAATTCATTAGCACCCGGATCTATTAGAACTTGGGGAGAACTGTCACAAAAATACTTGGCTAAATATTTTCCACCTTCGAAAACCGCTAAGCCTAGAAATGATATTACATCTTTTTGCCAGTTTGTAGAGGAGTCAATATATGAAACTTANATAAAGCCAAGGCTTGGTTAAATTCATTAGCACCCGGATCTATTAGAACTTGGGGAGAACTATCACAAAAATACTTGGCTAAATATTTTCCACCTTCGAAAATCGCTAAGCCTAGAAATGATATTACATCTTTTTGCCAGTTTGTTGAGGAGTCAATATATGAAACTNAATTCAAACCTTTTACAATGGATCGGTAGGATCATTAAGATCTATTATAGATGCTGCTGCGGGTGGATCATTAATGTCAAAACCTTTTGATGAAACATATTCTTTAATTGAAGAAATGGCTACTGACAATTTTCAATGGCCCTCCAAAAGGGTAAATCCTAAGAGAGTAGCCAGTATTCATGATTCTGATGCAATATCTATTTTGACATCTCAAATTCTTGCTATTTCTAAAAAAATTGGTCAAATAGGAGTGAACTATCTCAAATACCCCCATATTAGAGGAAATTTTACTAGGACAGATTATTGATATTCAACAATCTTATGAAACTTTAAACGCTATAAATAATCAAAATAGCAATCCCTATTCTAATTATTTTAACCCTGGATGGAAAAGTCACCATAATTTTAGCTGGAATAATTATAATAATTCGGTGAATCCATCTGGAAATCTGAAAAATCAAGGAAATACTAATTTTCGGCCTAATTATCCTCCAGGATTTAACTCAAATCCTAACCTACAAGTTATAGAAAAGAAGTTGACAATAGAAGAAGTGATGTTGAATATGGGAAATCAGATACAAAATCAAGGGGCTGCTATTAGAAATATTGAAAATCATTTCGGACATATTGCTACTACACTTAGTAACAGATCTTTTGGAATTCTTCCTAGTACTATGGAAGTTAATCCAAAAGATCAAAATAAAGATCAAATTAAAGCTATTCAATTAAAAGTGGAAAAGAAATTAAAACAAGGATCCAAAGGAAAACTCTAGTTGATGAAGAGAAGGAAGAAATGGAAACTTATCAACAGGAAAATGAACAAA
>JXCR01075065.1:4614-17821 GCA_002079205.1 Phalaenopsis hybrid cultivar | reverse complement strand
CTTCTTTTCATAAGAAAATAACATAATTAAGAGGCACAACAAATTATTTATTTAAATACTTTTATGTTTAGCTATATTAAAATTTAATACTAAGAATACCATCCAATATTCACATGTTGTAAATGGAATTGACTTGCTATATTTATGTGGTCATTCCTTTAGAGTGAAGTGACTGACTGAAGCTTCTTTCAAGAACATTTTTCAATCCTCTCTAGCACACTAGAGGATGAGCCCATCCTTAATTGTATGATTCATCCGTTGTGGCCTGTATCATGTTATGTTGTCAATACAATATGTATTGATATTTTAGAAGCTTCTGATAGAGTAATATTTGAAGTTTGAGTTAAATGTTTTGTAATTATTGTTTCCCACGCATCCCACGAAACTAGTGTTATGAGGGACACTAGTTTATAGAGTAACACTAGTTTCGTGGGATGGATGGGAGAAGTATTCATAAAACAACAAGAATGTTTATATAAATATAATGTAACAAATAAACAATCAATTACATTAAAAAAATTAAATCACACCTCAGATATCTCACGAAGCATCTCCTTGACTATGGGTGATGTGATCCCATGTTAGACATAAATCTACTAATGCATCATTTAGGTCCTTCACTGGTGCGTATGGTCAATAAATCTGCAATAGAGATTAAATTTATCAATCATTCGAAAAATAAAAAAAAAGTTTTTAATAGTAATAAATACTAAAATAAAGATTTAAATTGTTAAGGATTTATGATCAAGTCATTAATTTATATATTAAAATTAAAAAGAAACACTTACCTATTTTGAATAATCTTATCACAGATGGATGGTGATGCTCCTTACTCTCCCTCTCTCTTATTTATTTTTTTATTTTTTTTATTTTTTTAATTTTTTAATTCCCTAGGTCAATGACCTAAAAACTAATTATATTAAAACCAAAAAAAAGAGTACAAATTATTACTCAAAGATTCATGTCAAAAAAGAGTACAAATTATTACTCAAAGATTCATGTCTAAGCACAAGATACAGCTCACACAAAATAAAATGAAACGGATTCTCCACCAAACCCATTACAGAAATAGAACAGAAGAAAAAAAAGTGAAAAGATAATGACGGATGAGATAGAATCTTGAGTAGCTAAAAGCGAAATTCTTGAACTCTCCATGAAATTATCAAAAGGTCCCTAATGTCCCTAATGTTATTGGGATAATTGGAGGAAGAATACCTACATAATATGTGAGGTCCATAAACTAACATAATAATGCAAATGAAGTATATATCGTTGGAGAATAGTCTTGCAAGAAAAAAAAAATAATGAGTAGAAAAAAGACAGGGGAAAGTTAAAAAACCAAATGCCAAAGGGAAGAGATAATCCAAGCAGGTGCCAAAGTGGTTTTGGTTAAAACTATAGTTTTTCCAAAACTTATTAGCAAGAATGAATCCATCGGAGATTTTCATAAGTGTTTTTCTCGGTTCTTTTTCGGGCACTTGGAGTCCTCAACTTGTCTATTTATATATCGTCATATAATTTTCTTATTCAAATAAATCTTCATCATGAATCATATAAATGATTCAAATAGGAAAGAAATTGAGAAGAAGGATACACGACAACAAATAGACAAACAAATAAAAAGAAGCAAGTGGAAGACTTATATATGGGTCGAGAATATTAATCAGAACATGATCAGATCGAAATACCTCAAAACACTACATCCATGAAGAGAATCCTTACATAAGCAATCTTAACCAGATAACCAAAAAAAATATTTTTTTTTTGTGATCAAAAGTCTCTCAGAGGAACGTATCCCTCTAGTTAATTATATCTTGAGGGAGACCCAAGAATCTTTTGATTAAAGGAGTTTCGCTTATATTATCATGAACCTGGAGAATATGCAATCAAATGGTGGTTTTTTTTGTATGAGAACGTTCTGATGCTTGAAAGCTTTTGCTAAGTCACATGGTAGAGAGTGAGTCTCTCACATCCCAAATAAGTTGCGGCTTGTCAACATCATAACCAATAAAAAAACTTAAATCATCTCAATTGGGATATCCATATATGTTAGAGCACACCGAGCTATCAAGTCAGATGGTGAATTACTGTATCCCAAATAGGCGGCAACTCATCGATAATCGGGTCATTAAAATGATATCAACAAAGTCAAAAGAGTGAAATGACTCAAAGGAGCACAACAAGAGAAAGAGTAGAGAAATCATAAAATGTAGAGTTAGTCATGTCAGGGTATAACAGACTCGTCATCCCAAGCAATTAGGACACTAAGTCTACCTGGTCATGAAGGTAGTCGACCCAACATGCCCAGAGATCCTCGATCAGCAATCTTTGAATTGTGACTTCCACGGGGACCTCGTTAGCCCTTAGTTCAAAAAAGGGAAACTCTATCCTATTATTCTAAGGTGGAGCTCAAGAGGTGGGACTCACGCTCACCAAATAGATAGTGAAGATGCCTAAAAAAACGAAAGAAGAGGTCCAGCTACAAAGCTGAAAACTCTCTCCACAAAGGAATTACACCCTGTTTGGGTTGGGGCAACCTTTATCACACTAAGAGCACTAGACAATCATCTAAGTAGAAATCTGTGTTGGGCCAGTCGGATTGAAGTAGCTCAGGGGCTTTCCACGAGACATGCAAATATGATGTAGTTATCTACTCTATTATATGACTTGGGATATAGTCTTGCTATACAAATTATTTTAAAATCGACTCGAAGTCCATGCAAGAAAGTAAACTTCTTGTTTTAAATAGTTTAATATTTTATTCCTAAATTTTGATTAATCTTGATTCTTTAAGATGTTTATTAAAATTTTATAATATTAAGGTCTTTAAAGAGTCTAAGTTATAACGTTGGATTCTAAGCAAATTCATAAGCCAAAAGGGCGAAAAACAATCCAACCATATAGATATGCAATAAAGCAGTATAACCAGCCAAATATAAATAAAGGTCGATGTCGCTAGGTCGATAACATATCTCAAAAAAGAAAAATAGTTATCAAACTCTGTATATATGTCTCGTCCTAAATCTATACATTAATATCAAATGTAGAATTAAGATACAGGACATGATCTGCTTCTCCTAGTCCCCCGCCACTTGGTTCTCACACCAAAATGCCTCAGAACCCGTGTTTGTATCTAAGTTTTACCACAAGTATATCCTAAGGATTTTCAAAAATACAAAGGAAAATAAAAAAAGAACTCTACCTGCAAGAGAATATGTTATCATAAACCACTATCTACATTCAACATGTCTGAGCCATGCTTGGTGAGAAAACTAAGCAGTACTTGCAATAAAAGGTTAGTATGTAAATCAGCACATGATCCCTCTTTTTATTGTACTATGTGTTTGCATATATATTACATGACTCCCTATAGAAGACAACATATTACATTATAACGCATTTCAAAAATTGCCACACACAAGCACACCAAAAGCACAAAAGTCACCATTGTCTAGAACAAATGAGCCATCAGAGAACTATAATTAGAGGTGTTAAATATACTACCTAGCATCCTAATCCTAACAGAGTATAGCATATAACGAAGAGTGCTCTAACTAGCATATATGTGCTCAAGGTAAAGTCTCTGGTTACCGCATAACTTTAACAAGGTAGAACACTGGCCACATCCTAAAGATTCAAGAGAAATAAAACAAGTCACAAGAAATGAGTGACATTTTAAAAGAGGTGGCCTTATTAATGGCCTAACATATATAGTTTTAAAGTAGGTGAATAATACTTATAATAGAAAAAAAACATCCCTTTTTATATTTTAAAATAACGGACTGCTAACAACTGATCTGGAACAATCAAGTGACGTATTTTAGAGTCTTTAGATATTTAGCATAGTCATATTGTTTATTACTCATGATATAGAAACTTGCATTGCTCGTGGATATCCTCATGGGCAATACTTGTTTGAGTATCACAACCAACAAATGGGTCAGTCTTCTAATGAGTAGGACCAGTCATCAAAGCAAATGGGCAAGCATACAAACATGAAAAGACCACATTGTGGTTGTTCGACTGAAGCACAAAACAATCACAACGAACAACAAAAGACGAAGCACACATCATACAAACGAATACAAGGATGTCTAAATGCAACATGATACACACAAATGGGATGTACCGTCAAAACATGCTACTGATAAAGAGGAATTACGCCTGCACGGGGACCCGGGTGCCTTGCTACAAGAAGACATTGGCTTCAATTATAACTAGATTAAATTAAAGTATATTTATAGATTTATTTAACCAAATTAAAATTAGCAAATTAAATTAAAAGAAATTAGTCCAAAGTTTAATGTATTGGCACTTAACAGGTTGGGTGATGGTTAGTTGGGTGGGGTGGATGGTAGGGTCATTGGTTTGGATTGGGGTGGAGTAGGGGGTGTGGGGACATTAATTGGCATTAGAGTGGAGCGTGGTTGATGGGGGTTGTGGTTAGAGCTGCAATGACTGTTAGGGGTGGTGGGCCAATTTTTACTTTGAGTGGGTGAGAGTGGAGAAAGTTTAAACTGAAGGTTTACATGAGTGGGATGGAAGATGATAAAAGTTAAGTGAGGGGACGAGGTGTAAGAGGAAAAAAAGTGCCTAAGGAATTTGTAATCTCACCATATTCTCACACACGACCATCGTCTTAATCTCTTGGAGATCATCTCCTTAATTTATGAAGACTTGGCACTCCAAGCTTATGCATAACATGAGTTTCATATAAACAATGTTATTTATTGTAAACAAATGAAAAGATAATGACTAAAATAATAGAACTTTTTTCTTAAGTAGGTAACTTAAAATATGTGTAGAACTTTTAGTAGTGATCAAGGATAAAATGATTATGCAATGTAGGATTCCTACAAATACATATATTTAGGAGAAAGAGCATATTGAACCAAAGCACAAGAGTATTTTATAAATTCATTAGGATGCCCTAATACTCCGCATGAGTGTTTATAGACTAGAATGACAATTAAAAATTTATTAACATAGCAAATAAATCAATATTTTATGAAACTAACCCATTCTAATTTGCCTATTACATTCATTTGCATCATTATTGAAAGGACGCTTGTAGCATGTCAAAATTCATTGAAAAATGTCTTCTTGTGAGTTTATCATCTCAATTGATAGCTAGTTGTGGGTTTCTACTTAAATAAGAATCAAGAGGATTTTTTATTGTCCTTTATTGAACATTGTGTTGCGCGTGGAATCACCCCAAGGAGGGAGCTATTGAAGAAGGGTTAAGATAAAAATAGTCGAGTAAATGTTATAATGTGTTCAATTTTAGGGTAATAGTTCAACAAGAAAAAGTCATCTGCCTTACACTAAGGGTCCATTTGGGGCAGCTTATTTGGTGCGTTGGCATTTTGAAAACTCACATGAACTGTTTGGGTAAATTGCTTTTTGACAGTTTATGCATTTTCAAAAAATTGAAAACAATGTTCTCACATCGCATCTATCTAGGTACGGTGACAGCGATCTGACTTTTCCAAAAAAAATTAAAAAATTGTAATAGCAATTTTACCTAAATTATCAGCAGATTATTTATTCTTAATCAGCTTATCATCAATTTATTCAATAAACTACACATGCCCCAAACAGAATTTTTTCCCTTTATATGAGTACATTTTTTAATAAAAATGTATTGGGTTATAATTGTTTATTACTCTCTTTGGATACGGGTGGAAGAAATAGAAAAAAAAAATAATTATTTTATTAAATATTTTTTTATGGCATTGATATAAACCACAAAAAAATGTGGAGCCTTCTTTTAAATATTATTTTTTTAGAATTAAAGGCAATGTCCCTTAATTCATATGTAGTTGGTAAGAATTTTTATTAATCGATGGGATCAAATTATTATATGGCTATTTTATACAATTCTCTAAGTATATTATCACATATTAAAAACTTGGGAAATGATTTTTTGCTTTGCTTTATTATTATTATTATTTTGCGGGTCTTTTCTTGCCTTTCCGATTCTCCACTGTCTAAAAAATAAAAGATAAATATTTTGTGATATTTAAATGGAAACCTTACGGGCAAGAAAGCTACCTGCGTTTTAACCGTACAGAGTACTTATGAGCCAGTAGCCATTAATGCCGTGCGCAGAGCCGCGGTCGCCGAGGACCAGCTTTTACCTTATAAGCCGCTACACCAAACTAGATATTTCCAAAATTGAAGGTGCACCAAACAGGCTCAACGCCACTTATTACATTCCAACTTTTTCAGCACCAAGAAAATAGAGATTTTAAGANATATTACGGAAGCTATCTTATCTAAAATATATGGCTCAAATCAAAATTTTGAAGTATGATTGAAAATCTTGAAAAGTTAAATGAATGATCAAATAATCTCTAAATTTGATTATTTATAATCAAATCAAACGTCTCTCATAGAAAAATCCAAAAAAGCTCAAATTTACTAAATTTTTGGGTTACTAACATAATTAAATGTCCAAAGAATAATTTATAATTAATGTAATCAATAGTAGCAATCTAATGAAATATTTAAGTTAAACTTATTAAGGGTCTGTTTGCGGCAGCTGTAGCTTATTGAATAAACTGTTGATAAATTAAGTGCGGTAGTTATTACAAATTTTTATTTTTTTAGAAAAGTTTGATCGCCTCCAAAAAGTTGTCACCGCACCTAGATAGGTGGGTATGAAAATATTGTTTTTAGCATTTTGAAAAAACATAAGCTGTCAAAACACAATTTACTCAAATAGGTAATATGTGTTTTCAAAATGTCGTCACACGAATAAGCCGCCCCAAGCAGCACCTAAAACAATACTCTAAAAAATTAAGTCATATTTCTTTATATAATGGAAAAAAAGAGGCCCCTAATAATATCACTCTAAGAAATTATTAACCACCACAAATACTTGTTGAAACAACTAATTGTCCTATGAGGTTTGTTGCTTAACAATTATCAATATGATATTTTTGTATAATCATTATTTGTTAATTATTATTATTATCATCTAAGAATATATATTGTAATAATAAAAAATTAAACATTATAATTCAATCTTCTCTATTTGAGAAAAAAAGTAAAATTATATAATTTAAAGAGAAATCAGATAATTTATATTGGGCTAAGTCCTATGTTTTTTATATATATATTTTTAGTTGAAATAAAATATATTTAACATATAATAATATGCTTAAATATTTATTAAAATAAATCAATTTGTTTTTCAAAAAATAAAAAAAATACATTGAATAAATATATTTCTTAAATAAAAAAAATCTCATATATTATTACTTTTTTACATAAATAAATAGACAAATAAAAAATTTACATATTTAATGCATTAATTTTAAAAAACCATAAAAAATATAAAACTGAAATACGCGTAACTGTATTCTTCCCGGTATTGTTGCACTGCACGACTTGGCTCCATTCTCCACTTCGCTCTGAGCCAATACCGTAAGGAGAGAGAGANTCTTCTCTATTTGAGAAAAAAAGTAAAATTATATAATTTAAAGAGAAATCAGATAATTTATATTGGGCTAAGCCCTATGTTTTTTTTTATATATATTTTTAGTTGAAATAAATTATATTTAATATATAATAATATGCTTAAATATTTTTTAATGTAAATCAATTTGTTTTTCAAAAAATAAAAAAATACTTTGAATAAATATATTTCTTAAATAAAAAAAAGAATCTCATATATTATTAATTTTTAACATAAATAAATAGACAAATAAAAAATTTACATATTTAATGCATTAATTTAAAAAAAACCATAAAAAATATAAAACTGAAATACGCGTAACTGTATTCTTCCCGGTATTGCTGCACGGCACGACTTGGCTCCATTCTCCACTTCGCTCTGAGCCAATACCGTAAGGAGAGAGAGACTGTGTGGGTGGTTGTCTGTAAATTGATAAGAAGTAAGGGGGAGAAGAGTGAACTTCAAAAGCGCCGAAGAAGACAAAAAGAAGAAGATCCGGCGGCCGGCCCCACCGCCGGAAACCGACGTCTTTCCTTCGCCGTTCATGACCGTCGTCAAGAAATCGGAATCCTCCGGCCGAATACTTAACCTAATGGATACACTCAATCCCTACGATGATCGCGACCAAGACCTCGTGCGGTCTTCCATGTCGGTTCCTTCACCTGCCTACGGGCTTCACCAGGTCGCTTTCCGACATCACAACATCCAAGACGGCGCTCCCACTTTATCTCGCGGCCTGGCTTCTTACCTTGCCAACCTTCAACTTTGCAAAGACGCGATCGGGGGCCGACGGGATGAAGCGGCGTTTGAGGGGTTCACGAAGGAAATGAAGGATTTGGAGGACCTTCTGTCGAAGTTAAACCCTATGGCAGAGGAGTTCGTCCCTTCGTCGCTTGCCGGGTATGGGAATGGCAGCGGTTGGCGTTATTCTAACGCATTAGGGTTTCAGAACGCGGACGCTGAGATCAACGCTGGTCATAGCAATAGGGTAAAAAGCTTTGATGTTTTTCGTTTGAATTCTATTTACTTGGGGGGATTTTGAGTTCATTTAGTGAGAAAGAATGTATATTTGTATTCATCTGTTCTGTTAGAAGAGGAGTAGCTACTGTCAAGAAAAGAGGAGGATGAATAGTCGGACTAATCTGGCGCAAAGAGGAGAGGTGATCAGAAGGACAGTTTATGTTTCGGATATTGATCATCAGGTAGACGATATGTGCAAGAAATTCCTCTCTTTGCTCCTTTTCCTCCCCGTCTTTCCTTTTGTAATTTTAGAAGCATTCTTGTTTGAGTTCAAGCCTTGTAACATTTCATTAACCCGCATCTTACAGATGATTCTGTATTACCTGTAGAAAATATCAATCCATGACTGATTATTATTTTACTAGGTCTTTACTATCTCAGTTCTTCCCACATTTTTGCGATAGATGTTTCATAGCTATTGAGAATGACCATCTTACAGAAATAGCATGCAATAAGTTTTATAGTTCTTTGCGTATTAAATTGATCATTTTGTTGATATTAGGATCAAAACTATTGTAGTGATTGCTTGATTTATTCAGGTCACTGAAGAACAGCTTGCGACACTCTTCATTAATTGTGGACAGGTAAAGTCTGGTTGTACTATTCTTACTTTTCTCGCTCAGTCAACTTCAGAATTCTTTTATCTATTTCTTCTACTTGAAGGTTGTTGATTGCCGTATCTGCGGTGATCCCAACTCAATTCTTCGTTTTGCTTTCATAGAGTTCACTGATGAAGGTAAATTAAAAATTTCAGAAACATCATATTTGTCTTTATTTGTAACTTGGAAACCTTTTGGTTCCCATTTTTCAGCCTTTTTTAGCTTAATTTTTGCAATCTTCAGATGGCGCAAGAGCTGCTTTAGGTTTGTCTGGTACAATGCTTGGATATTACCCTGTCAGGGTGCTTCCTTCGAAAACTGCTATTGCACCTGTGAATCCAACGTTTTTGCCAAGGGTATACAAATTCAATGGTGATGTTCATTCTTTTAAAATTAGCTTTTTGTTATGGCTCCATAATAAATTGCTATTTTTTACTCGCCCTTCAGTCTGAAGATGAGCGTGAGATGTGTGGGAGGACTGTCTATTGTACAAATATTGATAAAAAGGTAACTATAGCAATCCAGTTGAGTTGTTCGGTTAGGATTTCTAATCGCTATTCTGCCGTTTTGATGCATTCCTTTAGGTTACTCAATTGGATCTGAAGCTCTTCTTTGAATCACTGTGTGGAGAGGTTTGTCTGTTTAGACAAGATTAAAGTGCCCAAATAGTCTCTTGACTGTTTATATGGGGCCATTTGAGTCCCAAAGCCTATAAAAGTGTCAAATTAGTCCCTAGATTTTTTAAATTGGGGGTTGAAATAGTACTCTTATTTCAGCCCATATTAAGAATATCTGATGACTAGATTGACACTACAAGCTCTAGGACTAAAATGACAACTATTTTGACACTTAATTTTGTTCATAGTTTTCTTTTTTCACAAGCTTGTTACCGTATTGCAGTGGCAAATAATTTTTCATCCAAAATTTAACAGGTCTATCGGTTGAGGCTGTTAGGAGACTATCATTACTCTACTCGGATTGCCTTCGTTGAGTTTGTGGAGGTTCTCATCTATACATTTGCGCAATCATGATTTTTTTCATTTGGCATACTGCAGATAACCCTCTATCACACTCTCATTGACACCTAAAAATAGTTCATTTTCTAAGTTACTTAGCAGCAATCCTTTTATTGTAAATTTAGAAGCGAAAAATTGCCTAATCGCTAGTTTTGTTAAATTAAAATGGTGGATAACGTAGAAAAATTTTCGTGTAGTTATTAAAGCTGTTGTAGAGAGAAGTTGGGAGGTTATGAATATAGTATGTTGAAATAATATTGAATTAGTGATCAACATCTTCCCCTCACATCAATCCAACATCTTCCCCACACATCAATCCATCAGTCAGTAGACAATTTCATTTCGATCACAACAGTCAAGCAACCTGTGGATAACATGGCTAACATCAGGAGGAGCTGTTAGAAAACTATTGATGATGATGTAGGATTTCAAGCACAGTGCTTTCCGATGATTTCCATCCAAATGATGCAATCTATTAAATTCACCATTTTTCAAAATATGTTTTATAATTTTGACGAACCGATTGATTTCTCACTTTTAGAGAGAGTTACTATTTTTTATATTTTAATTTGTAATAATTTTTTAATTGTTTTTAGTGGGAAAGTTTTGTTCAGAGAAATTTGTTATAGTGAGAATTAATGAATGAAATATCGGGCATTTAAATACATACCACCCAATTCCTATATATTTTGCATATTTAACGCCTATACTTTACTCTTTACTTTCATATCACATAAAAATGCCACCTTTTTAAATAATAAGATGTCAATTACACGTTTTGATGCATGGATAGGTGGCATGGCATGTCTTTAAAAATTGAGGTTTTGGTGCTAGACATATAAATACATAGAAATTTGAGTGAAATTTATGTAATTCTTCCATGAAATATATGTAGCTATCCGTTAAAAAGGATAATTTCATATGGATTCGAATAGATTGCTCTTGTAGATTTTTAATGATTTCTATGTCGTTCCATTTAATTTCAGGCCGATAGTGCAACCGCAGCTCTCAACTGCAGTGGTGCAACCTTAGGTTCCCAGCCAATCAGGTAATCCTTCTTCTCTGTATCCTCTTTTTTTAGATAGTTAGCTAAACTCACTCTGGTCTGCATCTACTCAGAGTTAGCCCTTCGAAGACTCCAGTTCGCCCGCGACCACCTCGATATGCCGCACTTCGAATGTGATATATAGGGCAGTCTTGCAAGTATAGTGACACAGACACATCATGAGCTGCTTTCTTGCTTGTTTTCATTTAGGGTTTAGTCTTAACAGCCTTCTCACAACTTCTCGTAACTTCTCATAATTCCTGTAATTATGTTTTCATAGACTTTACTTGTCATAAAGCTGAGACCGGTTATCCTTAACTATCAATTTCTAACATTTGTATAGAGTTGTAATGAAAATTTGAATCAAAATGTGAATGTCTTCAATGTATATATTGTTTATGGTTCGTGAAGTCTGAACTGGTCTACAATTATTATAATTTCGGGAATTAAAATACGTACCACACAATTCTTATGTGTTTATATGTCTTNGAATGTCTTCAATGTATATATTGTTTATGGTTCGTGAAGTCTGAACTGGTCTACAATTATTATAATTTCGGGCATTAAAATACGTACCACACAATTCTTATGTGTTTATATATCTAACTCCAAAATTTAAATATTTACCTTCATGATAATAATCAAGTTTTCAAAATTATATAAAAAATATTACTTTTACTAACTTTATGAAAGTCAAATTTGCCTTCTCATGCATTGGTTTATAACTCAAGGGCTGTCATAAATGTAAATATCAAAATTTAGGAGCTAGATATATAAATCCCTTAGAATTGTGGCAGGTGTGTAAATTTCACTTACAATTTTTATATTTGTTATGTCCCTAAAATATTTTATTGATTTGCATGAATTTCGATGCACATTTTGACCGTAGACTCCAAATATTTAATTACCTGTATTTTGAGTGAAATTAAGTAAGCCCATATCAAAAACTTAAAACCTAAAAAGAAAATTTAAGATGTATTTAAGAGAATAAGTAATGTTTAAATTTTACAAGTTTATAGATAAATTGAGTCTCTCGATGAAATGAATCTCTAACTTTGATATCGTTAAGAAACATACATGCTCATAAAATATTATCAAATTTAAGCAATCATTTTTGATCATCTGATGGAGTGGTATTGATACATGCAATACTTGTGGAGCATGCAACTCATGAAATCCATAAATATTCATATTCTCTTTACGAAGGGGGGCCAAGTCCTAGAGGAAAAAGGTGAAAGAGCTCCAACCTCTTAAGGGTTATTGAGCTTCACCGCCATAGGACCACCATCGTTAGGCCACTGCTATACCCAGACCATGATTGCTTGACACCACCATCACCGAACTAACTCTACTCGGCCACTGTAACTTGGCCAACACTGTCTCTACTATCGAATCGCGATCGTTGCCACTAGTAAACTACTGTCATCTTACTGTGATACTGTCGTTTGGCTGCTATCACTTTAAACTACTGCAGTCGGGTCACCGCTATTGTCTAACATCACTATCGGACCATTGTTGTCTAGCCATCATCGTTGTCAAATCACCACCGTCACCAAACCACCACCAACCCAAACCATTGTTATTTGGCCATCACTGTCGTGTCGTCTCTGTCACCAATCTTCCTTCATAGCAACTAGATCGTCACCACTTCCTTAACATCATTATTCTAGTTGGATAACCGCCACTAACATAATATTGCTTTCTTCTAGTTAAGGGCCGGCAAAGTCTTGTAACCTTTATTGACATGGCGAAACTATTTCGACTGGTTTAGGCCTTGTGGTTTTTACCCTTTTGAATTTTTCATGTAAAAACACCCATGTGATCCCTATATCAACCCTTCTTTTATCCGTGTTTGATTCTCGTGCAATGCAGAGATATTAATATAACTCTACCATTGTGAATTCTCCGGCACGCAACAATACTGGTTATGGTAGTGCCATTTATATCAAATGGGTTGGTGGCAAGACATTCTTCCACCCTCTCCTTTTTAATCTAGAATTTATTGAAGCATATTTCTTTATTTGAATATTAATTTTCTTATGATTAGTATGTATGCCTAAATTTT
>JXCR01075062.1:0-75295 GCA_002079205.1 Phalaenopsis hybrid cultivar | reverse complement strand
CCTATGGCTAGACCTAGGCTATTAAAGAAGTTTTTAGACCTCAACCAAAAGTGAGGTCAACACCTGTGAGTTCCAGTTGGACTTGGAACAGTATGTAAAATTAACGAAATTTTACATAACAATTTTTTTATGTAATTGATAATGAAATAGAATGATAGGAACAGCTCAACTGGGTTTGTTTGTGTGCTTGTCATTATGTAGCGGGCACTTATTATATCGAGTCAGTCATTAATCAGGATATCGAGCCTAAATCTCTCATTGGGTGGGGGTGGGCAAGCTTCTTCATAATGAGGACTGGAGAAAGTACATGAATCATGTCTTGGTTTTTACCCTTCGCTTTTGGGGTCCCTCTACTATAGGTTTTTAGTGGAGGGCTTTACTTTGGAAGAAACAAGAACGAATTTATACTCCTCAGCTGATATGGAGTTGTTTGTCAGCTCCAATTGAGGGTTTGTGAATTTCTCTAAGGCTTCAAGGCACTGGCAAATTGCACCTTAACATTCTTTTGAAATCCGCAAACAATGTAATTACTCCAAGCTGTAATCCATTGAACCACTTAAGAACAAAATCAGAATGGTAAAGAAGAGATGAAATTTTAGCACCTCAGTATGCCTAAATAGATGTCGTTCAATCGATGAAGACTCAACACAATCAAAGTACTGAGAGTCACATTCTCTTTCTATAGTCAAGGGGACTCTTTGGTCGTCAGGCGCTGACCCTTCCTTTGGGGGGTTGCTCTCTTCCCTGAGTCATTGCATCTTGAATGGAGTCTAACATTTGATCATTCAACTCCTGGATTTGCCAGTTTACAAACTCTCTAATTCACTTCATGTTATCGGTGCCTTTATTATGGGTTTCCTCTCATTGGGCTACTCCTTTTCTTGTTTTTGGCATGATTCACGCTCACTACATATTTTAAGATGTTGAATCCCGATTTTTTTGTAGTTCACATCAAAAGAATAGAGCATAAGTAAGGAAAGAGAGAGAGAGAGAGAGAGAGACAGAGAAAGAAATGAATGGTAAGATGTCATGTCAATTATGTCTTATTCATAAAATGATCTCCCTATTTATGGTTGAAAGGGCACAGTGTGATGAAGTTATATTTTTTTCACTTTTTAAAAGGGATGTGTATTGGGTATTTTTGATATTTTACATGTATGAGTTGATCGTTCGACTGCTCTCTAAGTCGGTTGGCTAAGCTCAATTGGCTTCAAGCCGATAGGATTAGCTCGGTCAGCTGAGATCCCCTCCACTGGATGGGATCAACTCAGTCGACTGAGTTTGGTTGATATGAGTCAACCTGTTAATACGATCTGGTTGTCGATTCTTGAACCCTAATGAGGGTTCTCTGTGTATCTCTCCAGTGGTTTTAGATGTTAAGGACTCGTATCTTCCTTGGATTGACTCTCCTTTGATAATTGGCTTGGATATCATTTCACCTCATTTTTTGTGTGAATTGTTTGTTCTTTATCCTCCAATCATCGTTGGTTTCTCATTATTCGACCAGATTTGACCTTGCTAGCTTTCACTTGGTCTGACAAATGCAACTCATGATCTTATGCCTATAGGCTCTCCTTCGTTGTACTCTTTCCTTTTGCAACGTCAAATCTCCTCAGGATCAACGCTAGCACATTTTTTATGTACAATGCATATTTTTAAAATAATTGTATGCATTTATTTCAAAAATATATTTCCATTTTTATAATTATTATCTTTCTTAAATCTTTTATCTCATTCAACTTCACTCTCCAATATGAAGAGTAAAAGAAAAAAAAAGTTGTGAGAAAAAAGAAGAATCCAAAATTGAGGAGGTTTGTAGAGGAGCTTGTGCAGAAAAGTAAATCCATTTCTATAAGATAAGATATAATTTCCTCATTGTAAAATTCAATAAACTCATTTTTTTTAAATGAATTGTGTGTTTTATAATTTTCTTATGGACTTAACAATAAAAGTTTTGTGTTCTAATCTTTTGTGTTTGTTAGCAATTTTCATGATTTAAAAATAGAATCTGCATATTGTAAGATCTCATGTTTGCATTCCTATCATTATAGAAAGTTCAGTGATTATTGGCTAACAAACCACTCGACAATCACATTTTTTAGCAGATAAGTTTGATTTTCAGCCAAATTCTGGCGGATAACTGTTAATCTGGTAATAGCTTGCCTGAAATACAAGGTTCATTGAAATTTTTTAATCAACATGTATTTTTGGTTGATTAATGGCTGATTTAATAAAAGTAATTGTATAAGAGGAGAGGGGAAAATTATAAGCTTCTTTAAATCAAAGAATAAATTATTATTATTATTTGTTATTTTAGTTGTAATACAAGGATGGGAAGAAGGAAGAGTGGGAGTTGCATGGTAATGTTGTGGAGGATTTGTCACATGGGTTGATGCAGGGACTCCAGTTTTAGCAATGTCTAGGCTTGCGACAATTGACATACCCAAAGAGGAAGGTTGCATGATGTTGGTTTTTTTTTAGTATTATAATTACCAAAAATTTATATTGATTTCATCTAATAGGGGTGAATGTTTAGCAACCTGAATAAATATCCTTGCAAATATAAGTAAATATTTTTTGACATTTAAAGCATGAATTGCAAGAAGAAAACCTAAATTGCTGGCGAATTTAGACATTCCACGAGGACTGCAATAACAAAGTTGTATATTAAAAAAAAATTATTAGAATTAGAATAGTACAAAATTTTGAAGAAAATTTCAATAGTAGGACGAAATTTAGGCATCCATTTTTTTTTATGACGACTTCATGAAAAATAATAATTACATAAATATCACTTGATTCATATATATTTATATATCAAACGCTATATATATATATAGACCACCTTATCTATGCATAAAAATGTATATTTTACTTTTTAAAAAATAGTGATAATTTCTACATGATATGAAGGATTTGAGTTATATAAATTTTAAAAAAATAACCCATTTTACCCTTGAGAGTGCAAGTTCTCCAAACAATCTACAGAAGAGCACCATAAAATGATCTTTTTCCCCCAGGAATAACCCATAACTGAAAGTTCCCACTCTTTGGAACTTTCATTCAGCTCTTCATATGAGGAAAAAAAAAAAAAACACTTTGCAATGGTCACAGCTCAAAAGAAAAGTCTTCAGAAAAAATATTTTGGGTACAAACGCATGGCGTATGAGTACCACGAGTGCAATAGAGAAAGTTCCTTGGCACAAACTCAATAGTTCCAAATCAGGAAGTAGGAAGGGCTGGTACGATAGTTTGTCATACAAGGGAAGCTCGAGGATTGGCCCAATCCATAAGTGAAGCGGATTTAGATTCAACTTGCAATATCTCTAAAAGCTAAAAAAGTTAGAGCCCACAGAGCGAGTCAGAAGCTCTCTATCCAAAAATGCAGTTTGATGCTCTTAAATAGACAATAAAAATAAATAGAAAAAAAGCAATTTCATGAAGGGATGACTATGGCATCCGGCTAAGGCCAGAGGGTAAATATTTTATTCATAAAAACAAAGAGTTGGGGGAAGGGAAATACCCAAATGACGATGGCAAAATTGAATTAGTATGTCAATACTTTCAACTAACAAAACTCCCCATGCTCAACTTCTTCCTATTACCTCTCAGAACCCTTAAAAACTCAATTCGAATAAATAATGATCAGAAAAACTTGTCTACAAGTGAATTTCATTAGCACTAACAAAACAATCTACATCAAGATCAAAAGAATTGCATACATATCTGAAGTCAACATGTTATCTCAACTAAAGTACTTACGAGTGAGTGCAGCACATTTTTCTCTCATCTCAATTAGAAATTATTAGTGAGCACAGATTATCTATCAATGACTTTTTTAAGAAAAGCGACTAAAATTATTGTGCCAAATGTACCTTTCTGGAAAACTTTTAGCGATATTATAAATGTTTTCATTTTGAGAAAAAATTAACATCACAGTTCTTGCCACTATTCATTATAAAAGAACAGCTACAAAATAATGGCCAAACATAAGTGCAACAAAGATTTGAAAAGCAAAGCTAAAAGAACTTATCCCAAACAAACTTAATCTACGGAAATTTACATTATTATGTATCGTTATTTCAATACGATCTCAAAATATAAAAATGCAAATAACACAGAAATAAATATCTATGAAAAACAAAGAACCATAAACTAAGCTCAGCTAATAATTTCTCCATCTTAACAGAGCAAAAAAACTATGTTAGGCCTGCAAAGTTGGAACTGCAAAAATAACATTAATCGATAGCCACAAAAATGATCACTGATATCTAAAACAATCAAATAGGGCTGAATTATCTTTACAATAACAATGCAGACGCCAATCGAAGCAACATAGTACAAGATAGCAAACCCACCCATTCTTATTCTAACCAAACCCCCAATAACCACAGATTATTAATTAATCAGTCAGCCCTAACGATGAAGAAAATATAAGAAATTTAAGCATATTCTACACAAATGCAAGCGCTGGACTAACACAAGAAATGACTAAAGCTAAACAAGATTGGATGATCTGAAAGCACCTGACCAAGGAGTCATCTCTGAGAAGGCTCCACAGTCCTCACATTTGCGCCTGTCAGTCCTTCAAGCCTGTCCTTCGTTATTTCCACAAAGTGACCTAACATTTCATGAAATTGCTTCAGCGCGGACAAGGGCAAGATGATAGACGAGCGATCAGGACCAGCCACCTGCACTTGCATATAAAAAGCAATCACATAATGGCGCATTAAACCATTCATTTGATGAACAGAAACAAGCTAAGCAATTGAAATAGCAATTCAAAATATGTAATAATTCATTCTAGCGGTTCAGGTCCTCAGGATGGCCTGAAGCAATGATTGGGCTGCCTCCATGGTTATCTGAAGGTTATAAAATTGAGTCAGGGAAACAGCATCTTTATAAAAATATGACAGTAAAGCCCCCAAAATATTCTTTCATAAAAGATCAAAAATATCACCATTTTTATTTTTTACAAATAAAATGTACCACATCAGGTGGTATATATGTTATTTTTTACAAGTAAAATGTACCATATCATGCATAGATTAGGTGGTATATATGTAAAAAATGAAGTTTAAGTGTTAGACATACAAATACATAAAAAATGAGTGGTATTTATGTAAATCTTCCTAAAAACAAATAAGATTAAGCATAATAACACTAGGCATAACTTGCTTTAACCATAAGAGATGGTGCTACGAAAATCCACACTGCAATATACTCCACTTCTTCTAAAGATAAAGCAAAAGAAAAAAAATCAATACATTTTCTAGAAATTAACTGAGTATTATCTTCCAATTAACTTGGCACTTGGCAAAGTCTGTGACAGAGTAGATTACAAGCAAAAATAAGATAACTTCCTCGGATGTCAAAACCCAAGTGTTCATGTGCACTCTAATATCTAAAATTATTTTTCCAATAACCGCATAACAATTAACCTCATACAGCATGCCCAAAATAATGAAATAAGATACAATTGAAACTAGTTGATTACCTCTGATATCCGCAGGAAATGACCCCTATTATTGCTTCCTAAATCAAAGAAAAACCTTTTTTGGTCTGCTCTGATAACTTTGGATAGTCCCATGCTCCCAACTTCATCCTGTGGAGAAAGTTCAACCAATCTATCAACATTTAAGTCAGAACCTGAAACCGGTTGAATGCTATGGCCTGATCCTGATATGAAACCAGCTCCCACATCATCTGAAAGACCTGGAACTCGTTCTGAGGACTCAAGGTGTTGCTGATTCCAAGAGAACATAATCAGAACACTATTGATGCTCAGAGGCCGTTTGGGATCACTTTTATTTATTTATATCTATTTTTGCTTTTATTTATATTTTGAATTGAAAAAAAACATATGTTATTATTTGATTGAAATATAGTTATTTTTGAACACTTAAAAGTTATTTTGAGAGTTTTCAAAAACATGCAAATTTGTTTTTAGAAACAAAAAATAAAAAAATGAAAAATACATACTTACAAACATGTTCTCAAAAACAAAAGAAAAAATAAAAACAAAAAAAATTAAAAATTAAAAAAAAAAAACCCAAACAAGCCCTCAATAAAAACTACTTAATTTCCATGTTGATAATTAAGCACCTGATTCGGCATGAAGAACCGGGACGCTTCTTCGCTTATTTCAAGTAGAATGTTTCTGAATGCTGCCCAACCTTCCTCACCAGAGCTTCCAGCTGGTACAATAATTGTACTGCGGTTCCTACTGACTGAAGCTTCAGAAACCTATTGATTGAGCATGTCAGCATTTAATACTATAAATGGAAAAATTAATGCCATGCATGATTAATATAAATCTCTCCTCTGCAAAGTGTACAAACATAAAAAGATAAAGAAAAGTATGATGAGAACGCAACACTTGAATATAAACAGTAAATTTGTCTTATTGCAAGAACTAATCTGCAAAGCATCCAAAGTTTAGCTGTTGCTCTATATTATCAATTTCCTTACTGAAGCAGAATTCTTGAGCGTTAAAAACCATCCAGCTTTCACTTTCCAATATGACAACAGCTCATTAAAGGTTTACTCAAAAAATGAACACAAAAAAAATAAAAAAAATATTTATATAAATGAGGGTTACAAACAAAAATGATATTTATCCAAGTGGGCGAGCTGCTTGAGGTTGACTGGTGATAAGTTAATTCCAAGAAGAAACCAAAGGTGACGCTCAAGTCAATTCCACTAATACAGACAATTCCATAAATCAGGCCAAGTATCATCACCCTTAATGGAACAAAGAAGGCTTTCCTGTTTCAGCTCCGTTAGGGCTCATATGGTTGCTTGTAAATAGAATACAACTTTTAAAAATTAGTATTTTTATTTTCACATACTTAGGTGTGAAAACAAATCATTATATTTGAAGCCAATTTGAGAAGATTTGTGAAATTTAGAATATATATTGATTTATAACTATACGTTCAACCAAATGAAGAAATTACCAAATTTCAATGCCAAAAGTGGTGTCAATCTCAAAGCAACCAAATGAAGCAGCATCAGAAAAGAAAAAAAGAACTTGAAAGACTCGTTAACAGAAGTACAACTGATTTAACACAAAATTAAAACAGTATAAATATTCCTTTATTTTCTAAACTAGGCTAAAATGCAATTGCTATGATAATAATTTTATTAAAGGGTAGAAAAAACAATAAAACTCTCCACCGTCTAAAATCATATAGACTTGACAATTTTTTTAAAATTCACATCCCAAATATGAACTTAGTAGAGAGAGTTCACAGATATGTAAATGGATTAAATTAATAATATAGATAATTTAAAGGAGCCTTTGATATAGCTGTTGAAAAGGTTCCTATCATCATAAACTGCATGGAACATACATGCACACAAAAAGGCACTCGAGGCTCACAAGTTTACTATCACACATCAGACATGAGACGGCAAAATAGTGGATCAATTATTTGGAAAATTTAAGAAAAAGAAAACACTAGGCCATCACTTCTCAAAAAAAAAACTAAGCTGAAAGGTTTACGTATGCAACATTAGATGATTAATTACAAATCAAGACAAGCAGCTAATTTGTGTGGCTTTGTTTAGAAACTGCTATGCAGTAAGAGAAAAATGGAGACAGATTTTATAAAATTGCTCGTAGAGGTGCAGTAATAGAAGAATCACTTTAAAAAACAGAGTTTAATAGAAATAAGAATGTTAAGATCCATGTAAAATAAAATAATAAAAGCAAATAGTATAAGATGACCTAAAAAATAAAACAAGTATAGTTAATGTTATAGGAATATTATAGAAAAATAATTAGCTAAAAATAGACAAAATAAATTGAACGCTCATATAAAACTCAACATCATGAATACAGAACAAGTAAAGTAGGCCCAAAAAAATAATATATGGCTAATAATGATGATGGTGACGATCATGATGATGATGAAAGATAATTGTTGGTGTCACCAGTGCATCTTTCCCAACTTTTTAAGGGATGGTTTGGCAACTTCCGGGATTTAACAAAAGTATAATTTAGTAAATGCTATAAATTCAGACTTAGTAAATCTTGGAGTGGTTAAATCATAGTAACTATTTGACAAGATATAAATTAAATCCGATTAAATCTTAAGAACCAATTTAACAACTTCTTTTGGAATTTAAGTCAGTTAATTTAATTAGGATTTAAATAGTAATATTTGAAGAAAACATTTGAAAGATGTTAAGTTAGTGAAAACAAGTTTTTTATATAATTAGTAATTTAAATTTCAGTAATTAATTACTAATTAGTTTAATATTTGATAATTAATCTTTAATAAATTTAATATTCAATAATTAATCATTAATTAATTTTCAAAAATCCTATATCAATTTTCATTAAATTCAGATAAATTATAATTAACTTAAAATAACATATTAATTAATTAATAATCAATAATCATTTGAATTATTAAAAATTAACTTAAAATTAATTAAATTTATCAATTTTTAATTAATTAATATTACTTGATATTCTTAAATTAATTAAAATAATTATTCTCCTTTCTTGTTATACTCGTTCTTTTCACCGAGGCCCATGCAAGCCTAGTCCTTCAACCATATCTCCCAGCTCTCCTTCGCTAGCACACAACAGACCAAAGCCTCCATCTTCTTCCTCTCGGTTATCACAACAGCATCCAAGCCTCTCAATAGGCCTGTGTCCCACCCCTCTATCTCCAAAACCATATTCATCTCTCTCTCTCACAACGTGAACATCACCCTGCTCACAAATTTCCTTGTGCCATTCCCTCTCCTAGACTTGCCTGCGCTGTCTCGGCCAGAAAGTTGCAATGAGAGACCGATGATGCAGGCAACTCCCCCAATTCGTGGCTTCTATCGCTAGCTTCCGTTAAATCTATAAAACTTCTCTATGTCAAGAAATGGGGTTGAAATGGAATTTAACATTACAGCAGGTTTAACTTATCCAAAAAGACCAGCTGGTATGATTTAAGGTTCAATCCCACTTAAATCTTCCTCAAATTCGCTACCAAACAGCCCCGAAGAACAACTCCAAATCAGAACTATATTAGATATGAGTTTTATTTGGTTCATTGATCTAAAGCTAAATAATGAATTGCATAATTTTTAGAAACTTCAATGACCAAAAATAAGGAAAACGATCTTAAGGAACTCATATTTAGCATATTTAAGCAAAGCCCGTCACATCGCAGGATACAGCTGAAATTATCTTGCCTCTATTACTTGAACAGTATTTGATAAGAATTGTTCAAATTTAACATATTAAAAAAAACGACCACAATATTCCAAAACAGCCAAATTTTCTCTTCAAACTATTATTTAAGGAACATTATATACTTTGAAAAACATCAAAACTTATTTTTTCCTTGAAAAAATGAAACTGACATAAGAATGAGTTCCACAAAATTCAGAAGTTACTTCGTTCAAGGTAAAAAAAATGTTATGAACATAAAATGCAAAACTGACATTAAAATAAGAACAAAAGAACTATATTACATTTCTGTAGACAAAATATGATCAATGGTCCTCACCAACTGAACCTTTCCATAAATAGACCTAGGATAGCTTGTTAAAATCATAAAGTTTCAAAGTAATTCATGCGAGAAATCATAAAAAAGAGGGGAGCCATTGAACCCAGACTCCGAAAAACTATGATTAGCCGCCAAAATGTAAATGCAATGCCACTGAAGTGTTGAGGTGGAAATTGTGGGTTTAAAGAGGATAGTAAGTTAATAAGGCACGAGAAGCTGGTGTTGAAGAGGCTAGTGCAGTTGGTAGGGCTGGAGTGGTGAGTGGGATTGGGGAGAGGCTAGGTGATAATGTGGTAGATGGAGATAGTTAGTCTAATAGTGTAGGTGGATTGGGAGAGTAAGTGTGGTAGAAGGGAATTGTAGGGTGTAGGTGGAGTTCGTTGGATTGAAAGGCTTAAGAGGGGTGGGAGAGGTTAAAAGAAAATGTGAACTTCTGGTCATCTTGTGGGATCTTTTATTTCAAAAGCAATTTTCTTTATTTTCTATTTTTACCATGCATTTTTTGTTCATTGTTGATGGTAAGGCAGGTGAAATGAGACAGCGGGAGAAAAAGTCCTAATGTTGAGCATGTGCAGAATCTTTTCTGATTTGTAGTATTTCCTTTGTTAACACAGCATATAATTTATCAAATTGTTATTCCAAATGATTGAGTTCATGTTTTTTCCAGAAAGAAGCATATTCCTAGTTCTAGGACTAAGGTAAAAAACAATAATAAGAAGATACATTATTAGCACGACTCGCTGTATATTTAATTTAGACTCAATTCAGGTATCAGATGCATAAAAAAGCATTGTGAGCACACTGTTGAGTGCAAAACAATAGTATCAGCAAGATGTGATGTGGTTGCATGCAAGCACACAATTGTCTATCACAAAGGCTGGGATGCAAGTCGGGTGCATCAGGATGCAAATCAACTATGAGTAACACTGGTAGCAGAATTTTGCGTGACTACACATGAGTATGAAAACAATAAAGGTTACAGGATGAAGCTTGGTGCAGCCAGATGCCAAAAGGATGTTAGTTGGCAGCATGCAGCTGGTAAACAAAAACTATTTCAACCAATATATTGAAGCCAATTATGTAGAAAGCTCTTAAGTAGTATAAAACAATTATTACTCCAAACGGTGTCGGCAAAATCATAAATTTTCAACTTACGTTACATTTCAAAATAAAAAAATAAAAAAATGTGATAAATAGAAAAATTATACGAATGCATGCAAATGACATTAAACATATAAGTTTATAGAATGAACAACAATGAGAAGATCTATTCTCCGTTACTATCCTATTCCAAGCTTATCGTCACCTATGCTACCCTCACCACAGGATTCATGAACCTTCATCTCTTCCTCTATGCCTCTATCTATTGAAATCATGTTCTTCCTCAAGTTCCATAGTTCTAAAACTCGAAGCTCTTGTAATAACATTTGAACTGTTTTGTTTCACATCACGAATCCTTTTTTCTCAAATGCTTAATGCTTTTTTCACATCATTTTATGTTGATTTTTATTCTACAAACTAAGTAATCTTTGGTATTTGAAGTATTAGCTTCATCTCTCTAATCAAAGCAAAACCTCACCTCATAGTCNATAATTTAGTAAATGCTATAAATTCAGACTTAGTAAATCTTGGAGTGGTTAAATCATAGTAACCATTTGACATGATATAAATTAAATCCGATTAAATCTTAAGAACCAATTTAACAACTTCTTCTAGAATTTAAGTCAGTTAAATTAATTAGGATTTAAATAGTAATATTTGAAGAAAACATTTGAAAGATGTTAAGTTAGTGATAACAAGTTTTTTATTTAATTAGTAATTTAAATTTCAGTAATTAATTACTAATTAGTTTAATATTTGATAATTAATCTTTAATAAATTTAATATTCAATAATTAATCATTAATTAATTTTTTAAAATCCTATATCAATTTTCATTAAATTCAGATAAATTATAATTAACTTAAAGTAACATATTAATTAATTAATAATCAATAATCATTTGAATNAATTAGTTTAATATTTGATAATTAATCTTTAATAAATTTAATATTCAATAATTAATCATTAATTAATTTTTTTAAAATCCTATATCAATTTTCATTAAATTCAGATAAATTATAATTAAATTAAAGTAACATATTAATTAATTAATAATCAATAATCATTTGAATATTAAAAACTAACTTACAATTAATTAAATTTATCAATTTTTAATTAATTAATATTACTTAATATTCTTAAATTATTTAAAATAATTATTCTCCTTTCTTGTTATACTCGTTCTTTTCACCAAGACCCATGCAAGCCTAGTCCTTCAACCATATCTCCCAGCTCTCCTTCGCTAGCATACAACAGACCAAAGCCTCCATCTTCTTCCTCTCGGTTAGCTCAACAGCATCCAAGCCTCTCAATAGGCCTGTGTCCCACCCCTCAATCTCCAAAACCATATTCGTCTCTCCCTCTCACAACGTGAACATCACCCTGCTCACAAATTTCCTTGTGCCATATCCTCTCCTCGACTTGCTTGTGCTGTCTCGGCCAGAAAGTTGCAATGAGAGACCGATGATGCAGGTAACTCCCCCAATTCGTGGCTTCTATTGCTTGCTTCCATTAAATCTATAAAACTTCTCTATGTCAAGAAATGGGGTTGAAATGGAATTTAACATTACAGCAGGTTTAACTTATCCAAAAAGACGAGCTGGTATGATTTAAGGTTCAATCCCACTTAACTCTTCCTCAAATTCGCTAACAAACAGCCCCGAAGAACAAATCCAAATCAGAACTATATTAGATATGAGTTTTATTTGGTTCATTGATCTAAAGCTAAATAATGAATTGCATAATTTTTAGAAACTTCAATGACCAAAAATAAGNCTCCAAAACCATATTCGTCTCTCCCTCTCACAACGTGAACATCACCCTGCTCACAAATTTCCTTGTGCCATACCCTCTCCTCGACTTGCCTGTGCTGTCTCGGCCAGAAAGTTGCAATGAGAGACCGATGATGCAGGTAACTCCCCCAATTTGTGGCTTCTATCGCTTGCTTCCGTTAAATCTATAAAACTTCTCTATGTCAAGAAATGGGGTTGAAAAGGAATTTAACATTACAGCAGGTTTAACTTATCCAAAAAGACAAGCTGGTATGATTTAAGGTTCAATCCCACTTAACTCTTCCTCAAATTCGCTACCAAACAGCCCCGAAGAACAACTCCAAATCAGAACTATATTAGATATGAGTTTTATTTAGTTCATTGATCTAAAGCTAAATAATGAATTGCATAATTTTTAGAAACTTCAATGACCAAAGATAAANTGCATATGGGTTGGAGTGGTTTTATTTGCCGCATTTTGTTTCTTCTCATTATGCATGTTATTTTTCACTACTCTATTATTATCCCTGATAGATCACTTGTCCAATCCCATAATTTTTTGTCCTGCCAAAGATTGTGCTTGGCAGCCCGCCCACAATCACATCTTAATCATCGATGTTTCGCTTAATACTCAAGCAACATATTGAATCATCTATTTTGCAAATTGCAAGCCAGGTTCAAATTGCCCGCCCAATCACAAAAACAATTAAAAATACATATATATATATATATATATATTTGAGTTAATTTAGTTGTATGGTCGAAGATCACAAAAGGCTTTCAAATATATTCCCAGAGCTCGCCATGTTCTTTAAAATGGACAGAAAATATTCTACTTGTATTGTGAATATAGTGATTTTCTTCCCCCAATCATCTCTCTTTTTAGTATGTATAATCCATTGATTTCCCATTCATCAGCTCATTTTTTTTCATTAATCTCTCCTCTAGGAGTTAATTTTTTTTTGAACTAGCATTACAATTGAAGACCTCTGCTTCTCCATTCAACCACTTTCACAACTTCACTGAATAAAGCTCTTTACAACACCAAAGAATTGATGCAACATGATTATTAACTGGCATATTTATAACCATAATTTTTAAATGCGCTTCATGGACATAATAAGGTTCCAAAAAATGTTAAAAAGTGCAAATTAGATCATTCATTAACAATCATAATGCATTTTAGGTATTAATCCTGTACAAAAGAATTATGAGATAAAAAATTTAGATTAATATTAAAATTCTACAAGGAATAACGAGATAATGAGTTTGACTTGAGATTCAGCATTTTCAAGTAGCTTCCTCTTTGGAGATTCTCTCCTTATAGAATTTCTCTTTATTACTTCATCTCTACCTCTTACTCCCTTACCTGAGACATATACATGTGAATGCTCCTGAATCCCGCCCCTTTTTTCTTTCTACGTCATTGTTTATCTATCATCACTAGGGTTGTAAATGACAATGCACTCGATGAACAACTCGAACTTGGCTTGATTAGGACTCGATCATGTTCGCTCAAATTAATAAATAAACAAGATTGCATAATTTTTAAAAGCCCGGAGTTTAAATGAACTAAATATGAACATAGTCAAACTTGTTCATTTATATTCACAAACAGACTCTTTTGTTTTACAACAAGTAACTTGTTAAATATTTGATATTATGTTCGATGATAACTCGTATCATATATAATATATTATTTAAATAAAATTTAATTAACAAAAAATTATTCAATTACAGATTAAATAATAATATATTATTCAATTATTGAAATGACCCAAGTTTAATGACCACATTTTTGCATATCTTCTCTGTATGGGCAATGACTGGCTTCCCACCACAAAAAGCAGCTCTTCCACTCATAGCACAAAGCTTCCTCCGTCTCCACGTTTCCAATTCCAGCTCCCAATTCTTATGACGTTGTGGTGCTTCTATCATGAACCATCCAATTGGAGACTGTAGCGGCCTCTTTTCCAGCTCCGACGTCGAAATCCTTGATTTAGAACCCTCGGCTCACCATTGACTTCACCCTCCCCCAACCCAACTCATGTACCTTTTCGGTGACAATGATGATGCTACCATCGAACTGGTAGTGGTGAAGACTGTCCCAACAACTCCATCACGGCAAAAAGGCTCACCTTTACAAAACATGAAGTGGACCGACAACATTGCATGACTTGACAACATTGATTTGACAGATACCACCAAGCAAAAGCAGAGTACTGCCATGCAGAAATAGTGGGTCTGACGCATCTGGGAAGGCAAATTCAAAAAGTCTGGCGGAAAGACAAACTTCCAGGACTAGCTGCGCAGACAAGAAAAGAATACCCCCCCTAAATCTGTTGTTGCTCCTAAGTTAAGCAGTGTACTAGAGTGTCCACTTTATTATATAATCCATCAACAGGGTCAATTTCCAGCTCAATTGGTCATTTGCATTAGAGAACATCAATTAATTAGTTATTCCACCAACTTGGTCAGTTTCCACTTCAGTTAACCATTTCACCAACATACAAAGAAATATTTGATGCATCTTCTATATTTTGTAATCACCATTTCATTTAAGAATAAGAAAACTAAAGCTATAATAACTACAACATTGTCGGATTCATGAAAAACCCTTACCGTAATCAAATGAAGTTTTGATGTCTCAATACGCTCTACTTCCTGTCATGCTTCATGACAATAGTTAATGTGAGCATTGTGTTACGATTCGACGTCAAAATCATAACATTTTTCTACAAATAAACAGGGTAAACATAAATTTTAATTCAATAATCCCATCTCACACAAATACAAAAGATAAGCACCTAAAATTCAAGAGGTAGGCAATCTCTCCCAATTCCTACCATTCGAGAGATAGAAAATCTCTCCCAAAACCTATCCTCTATGGCGTCAAACTTTTCCTCCATCCCCGATCTGATTTGACTGATCTCTTCCTCTAATTTCTTATCTAAATCAACTATTTTCTTAGTTGTCATTATCTCTCGTCTTTAGGGATCGCTTGATTCCATGTCTAGTCGCTGACTTCTAATATCATAATTAGGGAACACCCGATTCCGTCGCGGCCTTCCCCACTAGTTTTGATTTGATCAAGTCTATTTCACACAGTTCAATGAGTCGAAGATGAAAGTAAGCTGAAATCTGCAAACCTTTTGTCAAACCTTGAAAAGATTTCATCGTGACCTTCCCTGACCCGTTCTGATCGCAACTGTATCGTAGGGTTCATTTACTGTAGTGCGTGCCGACGAAATGTTTTCAACCTGTTGCTGCCTTCTTCTATAAGTCACAACCACGTCATTGCGTAGTTGTAAGCTCGTCGTTGACTTCCCACCATGCAATGATCGTGGTTTTGTTGCGAATAAGGAGCAGCAACCTTAGCTAGATTTCAAGGACGGAGCAAAACGAGGAGAAAAGGCGCGAGTTTTAGAAGACGTGATCCAGTCACTGCCTTCCTTGCACTGAAATAGCTGCCTATTTTGGGACGGAGCAGGAGTTTCGCATCTCCATAGGTCGCTTCCCAGTCACTGAAGCGAAGTCGGAGCAAGAGGCAGAGAAAGATGGGAATCGTGGGTCGCTTCCACGTAGATGTCTTCACGGGTAGCTCTGATCGCGAATGTATCGGTTGATGACACAAGAGGAAGAGAATTCACGAGTCTCGGTAAGCCGCAATCCCTTACATGAAGATGTTGACTTTGGCTTGGTAGGCTGGAATTCTCACCGGCAAGCAGCAAGATCGATTCTCTCTTCTTCTCTGATCTAAATCCCAAATCTTGAGTTTTGATACTAATTTATTACGATTCGTTGTCAAAATCAAAACGTTTTTCCACAGAAAATTAGGCCAAACACAAATTTTATTTTAATAATCCCAACAACTCACACAAATACAAAAGATAAGTGCTTACAATCCAAGAGGTAGGCGATCTCTCCCAATTCATACAATTCGAGAGGTAGGAAATCTCTACCAAAACCAAATCCTATGACTCACAACTCAATCACATGCATAAAGCCTAACCCTAGACATAACAAATCTATTTATACCCAACAATAATAATAATAATATTAATAATAGACAAAATTGCCCTTAAGCTTACTAAAGACAAATTTGCCCTTAGGCTAGGCGCCCTCGTAACACATTGCATAGCCGCTCAGGTTTGAATTGAAATGGTTATTATTGACTTAATTTAGTGAAACCGTGAAAATTTGTTCGAAGAGAATGCAGTGAAACTTTGGATGGTGATTAAGCTTTATGACAAATCGTTTTCCATGAGCTAGATGAAAATTGTGAAAAGGATTTGCAACAAGTTAGAGTAGGAGTTCGAGCACGAGGAGCTTTAATCTAGGGTGTAAATGAGCTAAATATGAGCAAATTGGGGCTTTATTTGGCTCACTTTGTTAACTATCAAGCCAAGCACAAGAAAGTTCTAATTTGCTAATGAGCTAAGAAATCTCGCCCGTGGCCGGATTTTTTATTATCGATTCACACATAAACAAGAATTATAGCTGTTAATCATCAAATAAATCAATGTTTTCAAATGAAGGTTCAATTTGCATGAAACAATTTTGTGATTTCTAATAGTGCAATATCATTTCAGTTTATAAATGTAATATTTTTATATAGAGAGTATCATCAAATTGAACACAAGCAAACAAGCTCTATTCAGCTTGTTTAGTAAATGAGCTAAAAAATTTGGTCTATGTTAGCATGTTTACTTAAAACATTAATAATTGTCAAATCCGATACCTACTATTTGCAAACAACAAACCATTTTAACATCTCTGGTTTGAGTTGAAAGTGAAAATGACTAGAACAGGAATAAAATTCTCGACTATATAAGACATAGATGACAATATGAAAGGTGAAAAAAGTAACAAGGAAGATGCCTTCATTAGGTTAAGGGTTAAGTGCATTACATGGCTAGTTATCTCTAACCATTAAAGGCGTGACAATTTCATCAAAAGCATTATCCTTTAGCAGGAAAAAGTAAGTTAACATGATATCCCTGGTTAGCTTCTGTTCCATCAAGTCGACGCTACATGCATAACAAGCATCTTATCATTTACCTCCAAGTTTAAGCTTTTAATTAATTGAAACTTCGATGCATTTTATCATTTCAAAGGATAATGGGGACTCAAAAGGAATCCTGAGAGTATGCCCAAAGTAATTTGGCATGGAACATAAAGTTGATAACTAACTTGAGCATCAAAAGCTCTATTAAAACTCTATTAAAAGAGAAAGAAGCCCTCTAGCGGTATGTAACAGTGTTCTTTTAACTGAATTGTGTGCAGGCTGCTTTTGAAATGGAGAAACTTGAACCAACAAAATAATACTAACCAAAAAAATGATATGCAATCCGCAACAGTTTGGTAAAAATTGGGGTACTTGGTACCTCTTTGTCAAATAAAACAATGAGTAGACAAGCAAGCCCAAATGAATCCCTATATAAGGATCAACAATCCTTTATCAAAGTACAATATTTAAGAGATAGAAAGCTCAAACATAATAGCAACACCAAGAGAAGGTTCATGTTAACGTCAAAAGCATGATTATAATCAAGGAGGATCCAACTTAAATCATTATTTTGAGGAAGTAATGATGGGGTAAGATCATATTGAGATGTTGGGATGATGATTCCCTCGGAGGTTATTTGCCAAGAATGCAAGGCATGTTTGACAACGATCTTTAATCATCAAGAATATATCTTAAAAATGAGCCAAAGCATGTCGAACATAGTCGTGTTCTTTGTTTAACATGTTATGCAAGCTAGTCAATGTTTCAAACTAAAGCATATCATTTCAAGAAGTTCATAACTAGAGCCTAATAAGGTTGTTATTGCAAGCTAGTCGATGTTTCAAACTAAAGCATAATGAGAGCCCCAATGTATATATATTGTTAAATCCCAAATCCTACTAACATTGAGCAAAATAGAGAGAAAGAGAGAGAGAGGAGTCCGTTGGAAAAAGAGAGCCCTACCATCACTCATCCCCCCATATGTTTTTTACACTTGCCGCTATTTATAAGCCCTTAGATGTTCTTATTTCATGTTATAAAAAATTAAAAGCACATAATGTTGAGCCATATCCAGTAATTTTATGTCTTTTACAGTAGTTTTATGTCATCTCCGACAATTTTATATCATGTCATGTTGCTTTAATTCATGTTTTACACCTTTATGTCATGCCTTAAACTTGACAGTTTGTCAATTTGACCAATTCTCTAGCTAGATAATTCAACCAGTTCTCTTGCTAGACAGTTCAAGAAATTCTTCTGCTAAGGAGTTTAACCAATTCTCAAGCTAGGCAGTTCAATCAATTCTCCTGCCATGCAGTTGAAGCAGTTCTCCAGCTAGGCAATTCAACTAATTTTTCTGCTAAGCAGTTCAACCACTTTAGCAAGTAGGCAGTTCAGCAATTTGGCAGCTGGGCGGTTCAGCAACTAGGTAATTAGGTAGCTAGGCAATCCAGCAATTCGACAGCGAAGCAACTCAGCAACTAGGTAATTAGGTAGCTAGGAATTTTAATAATTTGGTGGTTGAGCAGTTCAACAACTGGGTAATTAGACAGCTAGGCAATTCATCAATTCTCCAGCTGAGCAATTCATCAGCTGGATATTTGGGNTTTAATAGAAGACAAACTAGATAGCATGATATATTTTTAATTATTGGATCCCGATTTATATTTGGATTAACGCACCTGAGAGAAAGAGTTAGAAGAAAGATGAGAACTCAGAAATAGAGAGTATTAAGTGATGAATACTCAAATTTATAGATGAGAAATTTATAGATGAGTTATTGGTGTAGTGGTGGCTCAGGGAACAACNTTTCTATCACACTTCATGAAAATAGTACTAATGAGCTTTACATAGGAACATATTATGGTATTAGAAGAAAAGGTGCTATTGCTAACCCAACCGGTGGGACCCATTAAAATATTTCAAAGCTAATAGTAGTGAAACTTTGTTTGGCGATTATGCATTGAAATAAGCAGTTCTCCTTATGGATGGAAATTGCTTCGTGGGCTCAAATTCTAGTAAGTGTATCATGGCCTGGTAGGTTGTGTTTGTGTGTGTGACTTAGAAGGTAAGAGAAGTACCAATTATATGAGCCTTAGCCAACACCACAAAAGAGACAAAATAAAAGGTAGGGGCAAGGAGGCCTTCGCTAAGTTATGAATTGATCATGCTCTAGTTCCTTATATTGGGTCGCTCTTCGACACAAACATGTCATTGCCCTTCATCTTGTTATTCTAGTTAACTATCTGTCGCTCTTCCACACACAAACAAATCACCGCCCTCTAACTATCACATAAAACTTGAAATCATCTAAGTGCTAGTATTGTTAGCCAACACTAAAATCTCTTTGCATTAGAAATGAGGTATTATGTTATCCATGGTCAACTTCTGTTCCACTAATGATTGCCCAAAAGATAGCTTGCAGGTTCAATGCCTTTGTTCAGTTTCAGAAGGGGTCCCTGCAGGAAACATTGAGGTAGCTGTTTTCAAACTAATGGTAGGAACAATGGCGGTAAAGGTTCTCGGTGACAACCGCAAAGATGAAGGAGTGGATTGGTTGGGAAGTTTGGGTCGGGGCTGGGGAAAATCTGCAGCTGGGTTGCTTTTCAGGGCAGCAACAAGAGGGACAATGGCGAGGATGAAGGAGATCAATGTAGGAGAGAGTGAGAGATGGATAAAAGAGAATACACATCACCTCTGGACCGAGATAGAACATGTTCTCAAACTTTCTTCTTTTTCATAGTAACCAATTGTGTATTAACTTAAGTTTTTTCTCTTTAGAATACTACCGAAAAGGAGGAAATTAAACTATCATTTTCAAAATTTCTTACTTAAGAAAACACTCACCTTCATTATGAAAAATGATTTAGAAAAAGCTGTCAACCAGATATAGCAATTATTGGAGAAAAAAGAAAAAGAAAATCAAAGGAAAAGAAAAGGACAAAAGTCATAAAGTGAAGGCTTTATATTATATATTTTAGGTGTAATTCATTATTTAGTTTATCAATGGGGTATCATAAAGAGGATGTCTCGATCTAATTTAATTCGAACAATGTTGCTCAAGCACTATCTAAGCCATTAGAGTGAAGTGCCAACATCTAAAATCATATTTTTAGTTGATCATGTGAGTTTACGTCAAAAAAATTAAAATTAAAATTGTAAATAATTTAATCATATTTAATTAACTTAATTAATATTAAGTTAAATTTCACGCCTAATGTAACTGTTCCCGCAAAATCACACCAACTCCCGTCTCAAAATAAAAAAATAAATTAAAAGCACAAAGGAATTGGGGGGAACGGGGCGGTTCTCAAAAATCAATAAGAGGCTCTGCTTCTTCTCTCCTACATTTTACCTCTTGATGCGGCAAATCGCACAAGAGGAAGCCCCCCTTTGAAGAACGGCATCCCTGCAGTAAACCAGATTTGAACAATTTTCTACGCAAAAAGCCGAGCTGGCACGAAGCCGCAACCCCCTCTTAGCTCTGCACGAATGATAGTCGTGCCCTTCTCTCCTTGCTTACCCTAAATGTGGGATCCTCTCTGTCGTGATCGACACCCTCTCTTCCCTAGCCCGCAAACAAGAGCCGCATGCCTACCTCCTATTGTCGCTTCGTCTCTTTCCCCTATTCACAAAGCCGAACCCCTCACCTGTTCGTAAAACCCGAACGCAAAACTGCTCCACTTGATTTCTCCTCTCCAACGGATCGAATAGCTCGCAAAGTGTCGCTTGTCCCTATCTTCCTCCGGCCACTTCGTCTCACACAAGTGGAAAATTGGTAGCTCTTTTTGTTTCTTTCCTCCCGACCATGGCCATCACCGACAACAACAACATCAACACCAAGCTCGTCTTACTTGGAGACATGGGAGCCAGAAAATCCAACCTCGAGCTGTGTTTCGTCAAAAGGCAATTTTTCGAATTCCAAGAACCAATGATCGGAGCGGCATTCTTTTCACATACATTGCTTTGAATGACTCTACGATGAAGTTTGAGATCTAGGACACCGCAGAGCAGGAAAGGTATCACAGCCTCGCACCCATGTACAGTATGGAAGAGCCGCGATGGCCATCATCGTCTACTATATCACAAGCAAGGATTCATTTGAAAAAGCAAAGAAGTGGGTGCAAGAGCTACAGAAACAAGAGAATCCAAAAGCATGGTAACTGCGCTTGCAGAAAATAAGGCTGATTCGGAGGACAAAAGGAATGTGACATGGGGGGAAAGGTATGTCTCCCTTTCGAGTATTTATAATCACTGCTATGCTTCCAAAGCTTCTCATAGCAGTGCAAGAGGCGAGAGTTTCTTCCTCTCACTGATGGAACCACGGATCCTAAATTCTATCCCACGATCCATCTCCGCTCCCATTTGGCTATTGATCCGCAAAATGGCCCATGCGGCATCAGGAATGGCTATGCATGACGATGTAAGCTTAAATTCCTTGAATTGAAGGCAAAGAGAATCTGTCGATTCATAATTTATAAGATTGAGGAGAAGCTGAAGCAAGTCATTGTTGAGAAAGTGGGTGAGCCTGTTCTAACCTACGAGGATTTCATCGCTAGCCTTTCTGCTCATGAATGAAGATATGCAATCCATGAATTTGACTTTGTGACTGAAAAGAACTGCCAGAAAAGTAAAATCTTCTATATAGCATGGTCGCCCGACACATCTATAGTGAGGAGCAAGATGATTTATGCAAGTTCAAAGGATAGGTTTAAGAAAGAATTGGATGGTATCCGGGTTGAATTGCAAGCTATTGATTTCACTAAGCTGAGTCTTGTGTCATTAAGGCAGAAAAAGTTAAGAACCACATGTGTCTTATAGACCGGTGGATTAGAAGATCTTTTTCGGACAAAAATGCAGGAAAAGTGAAGACCAACATGCATCTTATAGACCGGTGGATCAGAAGATCTTTTCTGGTCACAGTGTCTCAGGACACCGACCAGCGTGTCTTATAGGCAGTTGGGCAAGTAGGCTTCCCAATGCAGCCCCCTAACTGAGGATGATGCCGGGAGGTTGCCGAAATTTCTGGTGATCCTGAACTTGCAAAATAATTTAAGATTTTGACTTTGTAAAGTTTTAAAAATGGCTAAAAATTAAATTATTTAAGCTTTTAAACAAGAATAAAAATAATAATATTTGAAATTGGATTGTGAAGACTTGCAAATGATTTTGAAAGTTTAAACTCTTTAAATTTTCATATGACTAAAATGTGAAAGAATTGGGCAGCTAAACCTTATTTGAGGCTAAGGGGCTAAACCTAAATTAAAATCGAATGTCAAATTCTATAAATTTGGGTTTGAACTTGGCTTAACTATGAAATATCATAATTGACGATGGATAATAATTCCAATATGTATATTTCCCAAAATTTAAAATTAATCGTCGTCAGATTCGTAACATGTCTGCTAGCGAACCGAATACGGTCTCTCTTAAAGCCAGGAAATGTAACATTGCATGTGATAATTTTCAAATAAAAGCTTATAGTTTCAAAATGGTTAAATCTTTAAAGCCTATATAAGCTTCATATTACTCTTAAGTCCAATTCAATGATTTGGAATATATGAAAATATTTTGAGACTTAGGTTGAACCCTCTTAAATTGTGTATGCCTTAAGAGATTCATGTAGATAAAAGTCAAATACATGATTTCAAAAATCTCTTAATCTAAATTGTAAATCATAATTATAGTTTAAACATTGCACAAGCCTACAAAGTTTCCAAACTCTTTAAGTTATTCAAATATATGAAATATAAATGCCCGTATGTGCTCCAACCAAAGTATAGAATGTTCAAATATAAGGTTTGAGAATGTTGTGTGGGCTAATCGCTTTATCTCGTTTATAGGACAGGGTAAAAGTCCCAACCCACTAGTCTAATCCTCCTTCTCGTAAGAACTAAAATTGACAAGTTTAGTAAATTTAATAAATGTTTAAATCCTAAAATAAGAATTTATAAGTTCAAATCACCAAACTAGTCTGACCCTACTCCTTTTAAGGATAGGAGTCGACAAAATTTACACCTTCAAAGTTTAAACTGACAAAATTAAATATCCCCTCTTCAAATATAAAAACATTAAAATGCTCAAGTCCCCGATGATGGTCGTGTTGATCGAAGATTTCAACCGGAGGAGTCAATCTTTTAAAACTAAGTTTTTCATAATAACCAACTAGCATGTATGCAAAAATCAATCACTAAAAGCTAAAAGCAAAATTTCATTCACCCTCCGCAATAGTTTTTCGAAGATGATAAACTTCTGATTGACTTCTACTTACAAAGAGTAAATGTCATATCAAACGTATAAATATATTCACAATCAAAATAATTACATGCAGTAAGGACATGACACGACTCTTCTGTACGGATGGTTTTGCTGTCAAATGGCACCACAAAGTAGCGATTACGACCAGAGCCTTCTGGCCCGGTGGGTTTCACTGAATGACACTATTATATTACGGTCAAAGCCGTAGCCCGTATGTTCCCCAATAGCTTTCTATACTTTGAGTTGTAAATCATAAGGGTACAATTGATTGACATAAAGTGTTCTATTAGCTAAAATTGACTTAAATTTATCCCATTTGACAAACATCCATCCCAGATCTACAAGAATCTCTTAGACGACATAGCCAATGGCTATTGACAAGAACTTTTCTATCAAGATGAGTCGATTACCTCCTCTGACTAAGTAGATTAAGGACTATGATGGCCCAAGATGACGGAACCATAGGATCATGATCGGGTTTCGTCTTCATCCCTCACCATTCATTTTAAGCTTCAAGTGATGAATTCTACAATGTAAATTCTAAGTTCACTGCTATTGTACGCTGAAAATTCAATTCTAAATGATTAACTTTAATCAAAAGTGCTCCCGTTATTGAGAAAGATAATTAAAATAAAGGCTTGCGCCTACGGGAAACCTGGAACCCCAGATCAAAAAAGGCCTCGCAAAATAAGAGTGAAATATCTAGCTAGTGTCTTATCTACAATTCAATCTTTCTTCTGAAAATTTGACATTCCAAAGCTCTCTCAAAACAAAAAATAAAACAAATGCAGGGAGTTTTTATGAGGAGCGAACGTGAATTTTCGGAGCCCATAGTGTGAAAGGCCATTTTCGGAATAAATATGCTCAAAGCAGCAAAATTTTAGTGATTGAGTGAGAGCCTCCTTATCATTAACATAAACATTAATCCGTTGAACAAAACAATGATAATCTTTTCCCACTGAAACAAACGAGTAAACTTTATAACCAAGGATATAAATCAACATTTGTATCGAAATGATCCTTTTCTCCTTGAGACAATTTCAGCAACCAAAATAACAAAAAAGAAAAAGAAAAGACAATAACTCGCACCATCGAAGTCAATTGGGTACACTACAAAATAAACAACTTTAACAGATTGGATNAACAAAAAAGAAAAAGAAAAGACAATAACTCGCACCATCGAAGTCAATTGGGTACACTACAAAATAAACAACAAAAGGCCTCTTCTTATTATTGTTCAAGTGATATATAAATTTTCAAACGCCATCCTATCCACCTTCATCAACTAACCATTAAAAAAGTTTGAGGGTCAAATTCAGAACTAAAAGACAGCCATTCCTACAAGCCTTTTAAAACAAATGCCAAAGCATAAACATCTGATCAGTTCCCCAAAGTACTGAAAAAGTTATACCANTCTTATTATTGTTCAAGTGATATATAAATTTTCAAACGCCATCCTATCCACCTTCATCAACTAACCATTAAAGAAGTTTAAGGGTCAAATTCAGAGCTAAAAGACAAAGCCATTCCTATAAGCCTTTTAAAACAAATGCCAAAGCATGAACATCTGATCAATTCCCCAAAGTACTGAAAAATTTATACAAAAAAAAAACAAATAAGAATCAATAATATAAATCCAACAAAAAAAAAATGGAAATTTGACCCAAAAAACNGCCATTCCTACAAGCCTTTTAAAACAAATGCCAAAGCATGAACATCTGATCAATTCCCCAAAGTACTGAAAATTTTATACAAATAAAAAAACAAATAAGAATCAATAATATAAAACCAACAAAAAAAAATGGAAATTTGACCCAAAAAACAAAAAAAAAAATGAATAAGATAGAATGAAAAAACCTGGTACCTTCAAAAAACGGCCCCTCTTATTTTCACCAACGTCGAAGTAAAACACCTAAACACAGGGAAATCACAAAACAAAATCAGATAATCCTGTGCCCGCAGACGGAATTAACTGGGAACGCTCACTTTTGCGTCAAGCTTAAGCTCCTTGCTGAAGGCATCGCGCTCGTCCGTATTGACATAATAGTTAAATAGATCAAGAAACCAGACGATGCCGTTGACGGGAACGATGATTGTGGATCTCGTCGCAGAGGTCTTCTCAGAGATCTTAAGATAGCGCCCGCGCGGATTCTCCTTCAGATCAAAATAGAAGAGCTTGTGCTCGAACTGCAGCGTCTTACACATCAACTCCACGTCGCTTCCGCTCGTTGTCCCCTCCATCCTCTCCTCTTCCCCTGTCTCCTCACCTCAACCGGATTCTAAACAAAGAGCAGAGTAAATCACAGCAGAGGAAAAAAGAAGAACCCTAGCGGAAACGCTAATTAGGTATGGAATTGGACACATGGCGGGGAATAGGGGTCGACAGAGGATTAGGCTTAAGTTTAGGGGTGAGCAGGGAATTGAGGGTCGGAGCCATGAGGTTTGACCGGAAGCCATCGTTCACACTCGATCCGCCCCCTATTTATCGCTTTCTACCTCTTCTCACCCGTTTCCCTCTTCCGAAAAAGCCGGGAGGAAGCTTTTTACACCACGACGAGGAGTTAGATTGGGGTAGAATTTACAACTCACCGGCTAATGACGCCGGCGGCCGACGGTAAAAAGTAGAAATTGTTACTGGACGAGGCCAACCCGCGTGGGGAATCACGGAAGAAATGGTGCTGGATTTGACAGCTCTGACAACAGCTTAGGTGATGATGTGGAAAATTTATTTCACTGCCTGAAATTTTTGCTTGCAAGCCGTTCAATTTTTATGTATTTAAAGTTCAATTTTTATGTACATCATATTTTATATGTACATGAAAAGAAACAATGCACTTTTAAATTTTCAAATTATGATGTGTTTTATGTGATAGGAAAGATTTTAAGAAGATTTATATGCATATAACTCAATTCCTATGTATTTAGATATCTAACACTTAAAAGTTTAATTTTTACATGTATGTTCCTTTATTTATGCATGAAAAGGCGTCTTTTATCTTTTAGTAATTAAAATAGTGGTATGTTTGATGTGATATGAGAGATTTGGGTGGTTTTGTTGAATTTGAGATTGTTGTGAATTTGTATAAAGTATAATTCAGATATGTCTCTTATTAAATGTTTTCGTATTTATAGATGACTTGATACAATGGTAACATTACATTGTTACCCTCAATTGGAGAGGGGATGTATTGGGATATTTTGGTATTTTTCATTGGAGATCAACTGTCATTCAGTTGTTTGTCATGTTGATTGGCTAAACTTTTTCGACACTAGAATGAGTCAGCTCGGTCGGCTAAGGTAGCTTGATTAGCTTATCTTTGATCTTTAGTAAGAAGTTTTTGGGTCTTCATTAGACAATCGGAAGTACTTTATGGAATCGAATTATTCCATTTGGTTTGCTCCACTGCAAGACGGGTTATTATGTTGGGTTTGCTTTCCTACAATGGATGGCTAGGATGCTCTTTTGGTCGAATGGCTTGCGTTTGGATAACCTGGTTGGCTTCTAGTTCACATTTTGGCTTGATCACTTTTGGCCTAGTTCACTTGACTCACCTGGTCATGTGGGCCTCGCGACCTCCTTACAGTGGATCTGCGTCAATAATATTTTTCTCATCTGGGTCATTATATCTCTTTAAGATCAATGCATGAACATTTTTAATGTACATATTTTAGTTCACCGCTCTATTACTTCTCTTCCGTGATTAACTTCATTTATAATGAGTTACTTTCGTTGCTCGATCGTTTGGGTACATGTTGACAACAATCTTCAAAGCGAAATTTGGTAAGAGGGTGAGGATTGTGTCTCGGTTTCTACCCTTTTTCGTTGTCGGTTCTCTTCGGTGCTTGGAGATTGGTTTGTTTAGTTCTGAATAAAGTGAAAGGGGTGGGGGAGTTGTACTCCTCCGCTTATATGTGGTTGTTGCCAAGCTTCAATAACTTGACTAGAGTCTTCAGTCGATACAATCCCAGTGCGTAAAAAATAGGTCATTCATTCAATTCGTGTGTAAGGCCAGCGTGGGTGATTGTTGGCTCTAAGTCCTGAACCTCTGGCATCTCCTTTTCGAAATGGGTCACAAAGGCATGCATGGTTTCGCTCCTTCCCTGACAAAGCTATATAAGAGCATATGAGCTCTATGTGGGTTTTTGCGCTATAGCAAACATGTAATGAATATTCGCTTGGAATCCATTAATGATGTGATCAATCATGGGGGGTATTGTAGTCTTCTGCTATATGTGGTTGTTGGCTAACTTCAATAATTTGACTAGAGTCTTCATTTGATGCAATCACAGTGTGTAACAAATAGGTCCTTCCTTCAGTTCGTGTGTAAGGTCAGCGTGGGTGATTGTAGGCTCTAAGTTCTGAACCTTAGACATTTTGTTCTGGAAATGGGTGATGAAAGCATGTTTTGTTTTGCTCCATCCTTGATGAAGCTGTAGGAAAGCATGTGAGCTCTATGGGGGTTTTTACGCTCTAGCGAACTATGCAATGAATATTCGCTTGAAATTCACAAACGATGTGATCACTCATGGGGGGTGTTGTACTCCTCTGCTATATATGTGTTGTTTGCTAGCTCCAATAACTTCACTGGAGCTTTTAGTCGATGTAATCCCAGTGCGTAACAATTAGGTCCTTCCTTCAATTCATGTGTAAGGTCGGCGCGGGTACTTGTAGGCTCTAAGTTTTGAACCTCCTACATTTTCTTTTGAAAATGGGTGACGAAGGCATGCATAGTTTTGCTCTATACCTAACGAAGCTATAAGAGCATGTGAGCTCTATGAGGGTTTTTGCTCTCTAGCAAACTATGCAATGAATAGTCGCTTAAAATCCACAAATGATGTAATCGCTCATGGAAGCAATCTATTGAACCACCTCAGGGTTGAGTCCCTCAATGTGGTGAAGAAAAGACAACACTTCAGAGTGTCTTTGATTCTAAGAAGGCGCGTGGTAGAATTAAAGAAAACGGCATGATCAGTTAAGTCCAACGAACCCTTTTAGGACTCTAGCACCAGGATCTTGAACTACTCCAAGGGTTCGACCACAAAAATCTGTCAAGTGAATGTGTTTTTTAGCCTGCATGGCACTTCAGTGTGTCCGAACCAATGTCGATCAATTAGAGCTAACTCAACGTTTTGAAGGTACTAGGTGTCATCCTCCTTTCCAGGTACTCTTATGGAGATTGGTGTTGCAGGGTCTTGCTGAGGTTGTTGAGTCCAAAGGCCTTTGTTCATTTCCAACATCTGATCTTTCAGCTCATGGGTATGTTGAGCTACAAACTCCCGAGCGCACTCCATAATGTCGCTGGTCTCCCTGTTGTGAGGCCATTGTTTTTGTGTTGCTTATCTTCTTGTTGGTGGCATGACTTATGCTCACCGCTCATTTTAAGATGTTGAATCTGAGATTTTTTGTCAATAACACCCTGATAATATAGCATAATTAAGGAGGGTAGAGAGAGAATAATGGTAAAATCTAGCATGTCTCTTCATGAGACGTTTCCCCTATTTGTAGAGGATTTGGTATAATAGCAATATTACATTTTTGCCCCTATGAAGAGAGGGCCAGCATTGGCGTAAATTTATATTAATAATATTCAAAAAGAAACAATATTTAAAAATATTCTAATTTATTGAACTGTTCAAATAAAAATATTATGTCTCTTATAAAATTTTTATTTACATGTAAATTTTTATATTATAATTAGATAAAAGAATTTAGCATGCAAAAGACACAAATGCTAAAAATTAAATTTGCAAGCCAATTAGAACAACATCTGGGCTACATATCAGCCATTCACTTTTTTAAATCATTAAGCAATAAACATGACATACTAGAAGAAACATCAGCCTTTCTTTATAGGGACAGTCATCAAGTCTTGTCACTATCATCCTTTTCGTTAAACACAAAGAAAATAAATTAAAAACATAAAAACCATCACAGCAAAGGATCCAAAGGCCTTCAATATATATTCAGAGAGAGAGAGAGAGAGAGAGAGAGAGAGAGCAGCCTAGTGAATAAAATTGATCTTTTTTCACGTTNGCAAAAGACACAAATGCTAAAAATTAAATTTGCAAGCCAATTAGAACAACATCTGGGCTACATATCAGCCATCCACTTTTTTAAATCATCAAGCACTAAACATGACATACTAGAAGAAATATCAGCCTTTCTTTATAGGGACAGTCATCAAGTCTTGTCACCATCATCCTTTTCGTTAAAAACCAAAAAAATAAATTAAAAACATAAAAACCATGACTGCAAAGGATCCAAAGGCCTTCAATATATATTCAGAGAGAGAGAGAAAGAGCAGCCTAGTGAATAAAATTGATCTTTTTTCACGTCAAGTTTGTCTTTTTTCAAAATCCCAATCATTAATCAGTTACCAATCATTTCCTTATAATAACATGGTTTATAATTATCATACTCTTGGTTTTAATAGAAGACAAACTAGATAGCATGATATATTTTTAATTCTTGGATCCCGATTTCTATTTGGATTAACGCACCTGAGAAAAAGAGTTGGAAGAAAGATGAGAACTCAGAAATAGATAGTATTAAGTGATGAATACTCAAATTTATAGATGAGTTGTTGGTGTAGTGGTGACTCATGGAACAATAGATTAGCAAATCAGACTTATTCCAATTCAATAGCAGCCTTATAACCTTTGATGTAGAAATTGATGAGAAGTCACTTCCTATTGATTATGAATAAATGTTGTATTTACAATATGGGAGATGTATGCAAAAGGATCTATCTGTGAGTGTTATGCCAAAGAATTCCATCAATTGAAAACTAGAAATAATTTGGAGAATGCCCAACAATTAGTGGCTCGGTATGTTTAGGGGTCGAAATAACCAATAAAAGAAAAAAATAGAATAAATACCATTTGGCCATCATCTCAAGCAATGAATTATGCTTATAGGGCGAAGATGCAACAGTCTCGGGTGCCCAAATTATTAAATCCAAGAGAAGTATAGTAGAAACCAATCCTGAAATGAATTGTGGTATTCTAGGAGATAACCCAAGCTCCCTTCAAGTCCAAACTACTACCCAATCACATACAGGTTAGGATTACAGAAATAACCCAAAACCTGGTAGTAGAAAATTTAACATATACATTAAACTTGGATTGGGAAAGTGCTTCACGTGCCTTCAACCATGACATAAGTCTAAAGAGTGTCCAAACAGACATCAACTGCAATTGATGGATGCAAAATATGGCACTGAAGTCCATTTAGAAATCCCTATAGAGCTCGAAGAAATTAAAGAGGTCCACGCCGACGAAGGAGAATTTCTTGTGTGTTGGAGAAGGTATAGCTAGCTACCACATCAATGAGGGAACTCAAAGACATGCAATATTCAAAGCTCGATGCAAAACCAAATGTAAAGTTTTTGAACTACTGATTAACAATTGATGAGCATGGAATATTATATCCTCAAAGGTATTCAAATCCCTGCAATTACTAACAACTAAACATCTTCAACCCTATAAGATTACTTGGATTAAAAAGAGAATTGAAGTGCCTGTTGCTGAAATGTGTGAAGTTCAATTTTCGATTAGAAAGCACTATAATTGTGAAGTATTGTGTGATGTGATAGATATGGATGTTTGTCATATAATAATGGGTAGACCTTGGCAATTTGATAAGGAGTGTGGTATGGTGGTAGAGTCAATGCGTATAATCTTGAGTGCAAAGGGTGAAAATTGAGGTTTTACCTCCTCCAAGGATAAAGAATAAGCCACCACTACTTTACTCGGAATTTTAGGTTCTAAATTGCTTCATGAATTTTATAAAAAAAATCTGAAAGTTTTTATGCAGTGTTTCTAGCTGAACAAAGTAAAGGCACAAAAGCAATCCCAAATGTTATTCAACAGCTAACCCAACAATTTAAAGATATAATACATGTTGAATTCCGAGTGAGTTACCCCCAATGAGTGCTATCCAACGTCATATTGATCTTATTTCTGGTTTGGTGCTACCAAACTTATCTCATTATAAATTAAGCCCGAAGGAACATCAAATTCTATAAGACATGGTAGAAGATCCTTTAAGCGAGCAGTTCATTCAAAAAAGCTTAAGCGCTAGTGTCATTCCAGCATTAGTGCAACCAAAGAAATATGGTAAATGGAAATTATGCACTGACAGCCAAGTTATTAACAAGATAACTATCGAATTCTGATTTCCTATGCCTCGATTAGAAGATTTTATGGATCAATTAAGTGGGTCTCAAATATTCTACAAAATGGATATGATAAGTGGATATCATCAGATTTTCCATCAAGTTAGGGACGAATTGAAGACATAATTCAAAATTCGTGATGGCCTCTATGAAGGGAAGGTTATACTCTTCAATTTGTGTAACGCCCGAACAAAATTCATGCACTTAATGAACGAGATACTTGAACCTATTCTTGGGAGATTTTATGCGGTTGCTTTGATGATATATTTATGCTTAGTACTTCTTTTAAGCTACAAGTCCAACACCCTACTTTATTATTTGAGAAATTACAAGAATATAAGCTCTACTTCAACTTGGAGAAATGTGAATTTGTGGTTACGAGAGTTCCTTTTCTTGACTTTATTGTTGATGATAATGGTATTCAAACTGATCCAAAAAAAATTAATGCCATCCAGAATTAGCATGTCCCAACTTCCATTATTGAAACTAGAAGTTTTCACAGGTTAGCGAGATTCTAAAAAAAGTTTATTCAAAATCATAGCATGTTGGCAGTCCTTATTACTGATGCCTTGAAGAGCAAATCCTTTATTTGGAACTGTGAAAAGCAGCATAGTTTTTTTTAACCTCAAGGAAGCATTGTACAAGGTACCGATCTTGGCCTTGCCGGACTTCGACAAATCATTTCAGGTGGAAGACACCTCTGCAATTGGTATCGCTGGAGTTCTATCACAGAAAAGGAAACCGATAGAATTTTTTAGAGAAAATTGTGTGACACAAGGGAAAAACGGACCACTTACGAACATGATAATGAGAGCTTTCAAACAATGAGAGCATTACTTAGTTCATCAAGAATTCATTTTATTCAGAGACCATAAAGCTTTGCGATTTTTACAAAATCAGAAATCCTTGATTGGAATGCATATGTGATGGATTGTTTATTTACAAAAGTTCAATTATGTTCTTAGTAAAAGCAGGAAAGAGCGATAAAGTTGTTGGTGCCCTCTGCCGAAGAGCTAACTTGTCGGTTGTTGTTCAGAGCGGTATACCCGGAATGACATCTCTTAACGAAAAATATGACAGAGATAAGGATTTCACTAAGCCATGGTAAAGTTGCATGGATAAGGTTCCATTTAATGACTATTATCTTAACCAAGGCTATTTATTCAAAGGAAATCAATTATGTATTACAAATACATCTCTTTGCACTCAACTCATTAAGGATATGCATTCAAGTAGGTTAGCAGCACATACCAGGAGAAATAAAACCTTGGGTCAGATATCTACTCGTTTCTTCTGAGCAAAACTTCATAGGGATGTTTGTCATTTCATCAAGCATTGTGCTGCATGTCAATCCTACAAGGAAAAAAACACAAAAGACTGGTATATAGCTTCCTCTTCCAATTTCTGAAACCATATGGGACTATTNCCTACAAGGAAAAAAAACACAAAAAAACTGGTATATACCTTCCTCTTCCAATTTCTGAAACCATATGGGACTATGTAAGTAAGGATTTCATCTTGAGTTTACCTCAAAAAAAAAGATGTTTCACTTTGTGGCTTGAAAACTGTCATTGATGCCTAGAATATTGAATGAATATTTTTCAAAGATTTAATTCATCATTGATTGTCGAGAAGCATAACTCATAACAGGGATATCAAATTTATGAGTTGTTTTTGGAGAGAATTGTGGAAGAGGCTAAATGTCGATTTACGGATGAGCTAGGCTTGCCATCCCCAAAAAGACCGACAAACTAAAGTAGTTAATCAGACAGTCAACAGTATGTTACAGTGCTTAGCTGGAGAACATCCCAAACAATGGGATGAATCATTAAGTCAGCGGAGTTTGCTTACAATTCAATGACCAATCGGTCTATGAGACGCTCACCATTTAGTATCATGTATACATCATATTGTTGGTTGGTTGTCCTCTCAAAACCCGAAAGAATGCTGCCAATTCACTACTAGTTGATTTTACATCTGTATTGCAAGAGGTTGAAACAAATTTAATCAACCACACTCTGGAGTATAAGGTATACATAGACAAGAAGAGACATCACATAATTTTCAGAGAAGACGATCTAGTCATGATTCACTTACGTAAGGAAAGATTTCCTGTAGGAACTTAATCAAAGCTAAAGCCTCGCAAACTTGGTCCATTTCCTATTCTTAAGAAAATCAGCAAACTTGGTTCATTTCCTATTCTTAAGAAAATTAAAGACGACGCTTGTGTTATCGCTCTTCCTCTGAGTTGAATATATATTCTACACTCAACATCGCAGACATTCATGAGTATCATCCTTCAAATGTTGTCGGGTGCTTCTGGAGAGGAGGGGAATTAGGTTTAGTGTGACTCACGGAGCAACAGATAAGCAATAATCAGACTTATTTGAGAACCAATAGCACTCAATATCCAAATTTGTTTTAAAAGATGTCAAACCAAACAATTTTCAAGATTAAACAACCTAAAAATTAGCAAAATCCAAATTTGCATGATTTTCTAAATCCCAGTTGATTAAAATACTACTTCGAGCAAGCCATTTATGTCCACTAGAAATGTAGTAACACAAATAAAAAACAGGTATTTCGTTTTTTTTTTTTTTTAAGAGTAAAGTTTAATTTGCTTTCATGGAGCCCCATCAAGTTTATGCATATTGAATGAAATGAAACCTATTGTTACCGAGTTACAATTTGATAAATGCCATCCTAGATCCACATTTTCCTAAGTTAATTAGCATAACATATTTTCAAATTGATTTTTACTTGATAGTTGAAAAAAAAAACAGCATTACAAACTAATTACATTGTCCATTTTATGCTTTACATAAACGAAGTTGCCATATCTCATTTTTATCATAAAAATTTTCTTTACTCAAAACATATAGAAGAAGTTGCCAGTCACCAATTATTTTGATACAAGTGTTCCGCTAAATTAGAGAAACCCTGCTTAGCTAACATAAATATAATGGAAAAAATCTAACCAACTCACAGCCATCAATCTGGATGAAGATTTATTTCTGTCTCTCCAGCTGTTGGTTCTTTCTCAAGCTCAGAACTAACAACAGGCAAGCTTCTCTTGTACTGCTGTGATGCCAATCTCCTCTCAAGAGGAGTCTTCCTCTTACTGACAACAAACCTGTTAACTCCCTTCCTCATTGGCATAATTTGAGGGAAATCTTCATCAGGTATCTGGCTAAGCTCTGAAATATCCTTGATTTGAGCAGCCCGGCGAAACCATCTCTCAGCCTTTGCTTCTTCAGACATGTCCAACGGGTCAGGCCCTTCTTTCACACAAGATCCTTCCAAGCTCCTCCCTGAATAACCATAATTCGCATTCACACTAGAAGGCAATCCATTGCTTGCCTGAGGAAACCCACTATAACTTTCTCTGCTGTTGTTCCACGTACTACATGTAGACTGAGTTGGATTTGCAGAGGCTCCGGGATAAGACTTATTGCTGTTATTCCACGAATGACTCGACTGCTGGTTTGAATTTGCAGGATATCTATGATATGAATCTGCACTGGCTCCAGCATAAGAATTATTGCTGTTCCTTGAGCTAATGGATGGCACCGTAGAATTTGTGGGTGGGTTAGTATTGTGGTTATTCCATGAGTTACTGGGGAGATGAGATAAATTTAAGTTGTGGCTACCAAAGGATGTATTGTTGTTACTCCAATAGTTGCCGGATGGTTGGGTTGATTTCGTAACATTCTCGCCATATGGGGTATTGTAATTGTTCCATGAGTTGTTGGGTGGCTGGGGCGATGAATATGCTGTGGATGAACTGTAAGAGATATTAGATGGCTGCTTTAATTCCTCATTGAATCCACCAGGTGAAGCATTGTTCGTGTTCCATGAGTTGGAAGTGAATCCAGTTTGAGATGTATTGCTGTATCCCTCGTACTGTGTACTGTAGTTACCATGATAACCAATCGGTGGTGGAGATGAGTTTGGAGTGGATTTGCCATAAGATGTATTGCCGTTACACCAAGAGTTACTGGATGGTAGAGCTGAATTTGCAGTGTTGTAATTGCTCCATGACTCGCTGGGTGGTGGCTGACATGAATTCAGAGATGACCCCCCATGTGATGGATTGCTGTTACTCCATAAGGTGTTTGATGGTTGGGCTGAACCAACATTGGATCCGGTAAAAGAAGTGTTGTGGTTGTTGTTCCACGAGTTCGTGGGAACCTGAGATGAATTTGTAGTTGGTCTGCCATGAAATGCACTGCTGTTGTGGTATGCGTTCCCATTGTATCCATTGTATCCATTGTATGAGGTAGCAGGGTGCTCATTCAATGAGTTACTGGGCGGCGTAGATGAAGTTGCAATTGATCCACCATAGGTAGTACAGCTGTTTGTCCATGAGTTAAAAGATGGTTGGGTTGACTTCCCTGTGTATCCGCCATAATAAGAATTATAGTTATTTCCCGAGTAGCTAAATGGTTGACCTGGATTTGTAAAGCCATAAGCAGCATTGGTCTCAGTTGGTAGCTGTGCATTAGATTTGCTGCTCATTTGAACTCTATTTTGAGATTCTAATTTTTCGTCCAAAGTGCTGGCGGAAGGCTGGCCACAAAAAGAGATAAAACCGCTAGTTGATGAACTCCTACCTCCAATTTCCGATGATGGGGTCTCCTCAGGGCCTTGCTTCTGGTTGAAGATGCTGTTTCGGTATTCTTTGTCAGAAGTGTTGTCCAAAATGTTTGGCTGATTTTCTGATGCAGCAGACGATCGAACTGGAATCCTATGCAAACTGTGGTTAAGTGACTCCATAATCGTATAAAAATTCAAGACAAAAGAATTATTAAGGTGAAGATAATGATTTATTAGTTAGATCTTAAATATAAAGACAATGAGCCAAAACAATACTTACTTAGCTTAGACAAAATGAAAAGATTTGCAAAGTAAATTGCATCGTTGAATGATAAAAAAAGGATTATAATTCAGAAAATGCAAATGAAAAACACTAGAATAATTGAGATTCACACTTATATTTGCAGACTAAAATGGAGACATGGGGACATTTTTAAAAACAAATTTCATCATGAAATTCTAAAGACTGGGGATGCTAAATGATTGAAGGGAAAAAAAAGGTGATTTGGTATCATTGTTTAAGCAAAAAGGTGATGTAAAGCATTGTCGTGGTAATACAACAACAAGCCTTTATCCCACTAAGTGAGGTGGGCTACATGAATCCTTTTTCTCAGTGTGTCCTATTGAGTGTCATATTTTCATTTAATTCTAATAAATTAAGATCAGTTTTTATACAATGTGCCCAAGTCTTTCTAGATCAACCTGCGCATTTCTTAATATAAGTTGAATCTAAAATATCTACTCTCCTAACCGAATCATCAAATGGTTGACGTTTAATATGACCAAAACAACTGAGACAACTTTCTCTAATTTTATCTACCACTGGAGCTAAACCAACCCTATCACAAATATATTGATTTCGCATTTTATCTTCAAGTGTAAAGCCACTCATCCACTTAAGTATTCTCATCTCAGCAACACTTAATTGTATGCTTCTCTTTTAAAGGCCAACATTTTGCATCATAGAGCATTGCAAGTCTCACCACCATCTTATAAATCTTTCCTTTCAGTCTAAGCGGTACTTTTCTATCACACAATAGGCCCAAAGCATTCCTCCACTCCAATCAACCAACTTGAATTCAACTAATAACATCATCATCTATATCACCATCACTTGAAACAAATTCAATAGTCGTGGTAAAAATGGAAAAAAAAATAGTAGGCATATAATCAAAGAACAGCAAAGCGCAATTAAACTATATTTGGAAAAGAGCTTGGGGGCATCGACAAAACAAAACAATTAGGTTAAGTGCTTGAAAATCTACAGAAGAGGACACTTTTGTACTAAGAGATTATTTGGTTCACTTAAAGGGGTTTGCAACATAGAGATAAAATTATTTAAATAAATATGAACAATTTATCCCGCTATTACTCTGCAACAAATGTTCAAAGAAAGGTAACATGAACTTCAATCCATCAAGATTAACTTACAATTAAGCTTAAAAATGTTACAAGCAATTTACAAATCAACTTCTTAATAAACACAATAATTTATAACGATTTAAAAAAATAAAATAAAACAAAAAAGAAAATCATATATACAAAATTGCTATGGCAAGGGATATCACTAGAGAACCTGTTCAAATAAGATTAAATTTCAAGATGATAGCAACCTAGTTAAATATAAAGAAATAAGTGAATAAGAAAAATGCTATTTTCAATAATCATCATATGATAATTATAATAAAAAGATTTTTTAGATGGAAATAAATAAATCATATAGTACACTACAGATCCCAAAAAAAGTAATAAAAATGCTCTGAAAAAGATGTATAAAGAAAAAACCAATGATCTTGGAGAGTTAGATGAGCGATTAAAACGCTTTGATTGAGAAATATTTTTAATATAATACTAAAAACCAAAACAAGCCAAATGATTTAAGACGTATTCAAGTAATAATATTTTAAAAATGAGAGAACAATATCATATAATAATAATAAAATCAAACTTCAAGACTTAGAAAATCAAGTTATTATCATAGAATCAACTCTATTTATGGCAAGATGAAACACTATAAAGGCCGTTTTTTGTTAAGAGAGAAACCAAAGAAGAAATAAAAATGACCGTATAGTTTTTATGATCTTGAAATGGAAAATAATCTTATTACAAAAAATTTAACTTAGTGAACATAAAAAAAAAAGTGTAACAAGAATAAGTTTAGAACTGGAGATGCACGGGATGAATATTCAAAGAGAAGTGTATTGGTCTAATACTATTTGCAAATAACATAATTCTAAAATGTGAGAGTTGTAATATACTAAACATGAAGTTAGAAAGATAGAAAACGCTTTTAAAAGACAGGGGCCTTAGGATCATTAAAATAGAAAAAAATATATATATCAACATTATTTTACTGGGTATGAAATTGATAATTATCAATTTGCTAGATAATCAAGTGAAACTAGCATCATAACTTTGTGTTTCTTGCAATAGAAAAATGTATATTCATACAAGGGTATTGGGTGGTTAAAATGTGATGTAAAAAGTAACATATGATGAAAGAAAAGGCTGTAGAATTGAGTGCAAGATTATTAAAAAGCACTGATAGCCTACTTAAGGTCGAGAAGAGAATTTTCATATTTATGAGTAACAATGCAATGTTAAAAATGAACATAACAAAGATAGTGGTAATAACACCTATCAAAAATATGGAAAGGAAAATAGATTTTGCTGGTTTATGCAATTTTTTTGGAGAAGAATGTTGTTGACAGCACACCAAAGTCTCAGATCTCTCTCCTCGTCCTCACCATCTCATCAAAACAACCAAAGAAATCTCAACCACCTCCTCATCCCAGCATTCATTCTAAGAAACAACCAAATGTTCCCGCAGCGCTTAGAAGTACCTACATAGCAGCTGTACTGATTTTTCTTTATAAAGATGTTGTAAGCAAATACTCACACAAAATAATTACCTATCAGATTTGCTTTTCTGATATGTTTTGCTATCATGTTATCATAGCAGCCCCAAGCCTAACAACACCCCAATTTCCTCACAGCACTCAACGCCATTTTCCATCATGTCTCAACGAACTATATTTACAACAAAAATATAGGAGCACACATCAACTATAGTTAATGACACACAAATTCCACAGCAACTCAAATTCATGATGTATAACGTGAAGGAAGTTCTTTACATTCAACTCGCTACAAAAAATCACCCTACCCGGCAATCATAAAGTGCTGAAACTATTCAAAACCAATGGATATGAAGGGTTCAAAGATGACACGGCTCCCTGCCCCAGTCAAATCATACATGAATAAAGTGTTGACAATCCCTAATCCCATCTTTGGCTACTATTGATCAGAACCTTGCATCAGCACTTTACTCCCTTATCCTAGCTTACATACTTAAATATCGATACCTGCTATGAAATCAGGACAACCATTGACAAGTGTCTACAATTCACAAACAGATATTGAATTATTCAACTCAAAAACCAACTTCATATAATCACAATGCATCATAGAACCATGATAGAGTGCCTTTCGGACATCCAAAGCAAAAGTTGATGTGATAACCCCAGCCAGCTCCTCTCTAGACCTAAAAATACATCCTCTATACATTGAATGGACGCTTCCATCCTCTCAAGGCTTTAAAATTGCAACTCGCACAGTCCTACAGACCATAAGATTTGATGACTTCTCTACTCTGTAATAAGGAAACAAAACTTGCAACTAAAGCAGTTCAAGATCACACTGCACCGAATCATCAAACAGCCCTCACCAGAAGGTTTAAAACACGCAATTGGGTACTAAGACAAAAGCGTATGCCTCAAATTTTAAAAAAATATATAAATTAATAAATGTGGTGTAAATTATAAATTGAGAAGTAAGAAAACATATATTAATATTCTAGCATATTATTACATTAAAAATAATTTAACAACATTCTAAACAAGTAAAATGTAATAAATTGCAAAATATAACAAATAAGATGTTAATATCATAATATCAAATCATGAATAAGATGTATTACATAAAATTAAACTATCAAATTAAGTTAAGATGTCAAAATAAAATACTAAAACATCAAAATATAACGATCAACAAAAGTTTAGCACAAGTCGTTCTCTTACACTCATACCATGGCCCATTTAAGCATGAATATAATAAACCATAAACATTTGAATTTTTAAATTTAAAGTCCATTTACTCTAATCAACTAATGAAATTTTATTAGAATCATCAATATAAATAATTGCTTATCCCGCGCCATAATCAAAATGTATCCATATTCTCTCATTCTTTCTTGTCTTTAACCTTAATTATGTTCTTTTTTTCTGATGAATAACCATCAATAAAAATATTAATTAAAATAACAACTATATTGATAGTTAAAACTTCAACTATATAAATTTTATTAATATATTTTTTTATTCTTTATAGCTTATTGCGTGAGGTGTGAAAATTGATAGGTGAGGTATATTGATACTAGTTTAAGGCGCTCTTTGAGATGATGAGCGCCTCAGGCTGGGCAGGCGTATATCTCACCCTGAGAGGCAAAAGTCTAATTGTGATTTTTATAAAAAATGTTGAAGCGTGCCTTAAGAAGCGTCTCATCTTGTGCAATTTTAAATAAAGCTTGTCAACCAACATCGTTTAGGTAGTGATAGATAGGTAAACCGCTGAGTGGCTCACACACTTCTACATGTGGACAATAGAACTCCTCTATATCCAATATGAAATCTACCCTCATCTCATAAGAATGACAAATCTTCATAACTAGTCACACCGTAGCTCGTTGTTGGCAATGACTAAATCCTGATTATCGACCACAACATGCCTTCTTATAGCTTCCTCCATCACACCACTAAATGATGCCTTGATTCGAGGGCTTCAACGCACCTCAAAATATATGTCAATCAACTTCATTAACCACAACTCCATGTGGCAATCAACAAGTTACCATATGTTGTCATATGTGACAACAAACACACTACCTATCTCCTCCACCAACCCAAGCATCCTTCCAACTCCTAATCGTAAGCGCATCTCTCTCATTTATCTCAAGTAATCGTAAGCGCATCTCTCTCATTTATCTCAAGTTCCGAAGTTTGCTTATAATTTATAATTTGTTTACAAATTAACCTCTGAGAACAATCACTCCATATCCTTTGATGCTTGCGGATACACATCACTGATTCAAAAACCAAACAACCTTTGCTTAGTGGTATAAGCTGCAACGAGCTCTATCCCATGCGACTTCCTCACCAGTTCTTAGCCCTTAACAGCCAATCAGCTTTTCTCTCAACTCATTGCATTTTCATGTAGCCACCTTGGCCTAGTGGTTGAAAGATTTATTCTTCAACCAAAAGATCGTGGATTCAAGGCCTTGCATATGGGAAAAAATAGAAAAAATAGAAGAAAAAAAAAACTATCACTGCATCGCACCTCCAGCACAAAAGGTTTGTTCATTCAGCTACAACCATCAACTCTATCCAAAATAATTCCTAGCTTATCTATATGCAACGTTTGTAGTAAGACCAAGGGCCATCGTTCTCAACTTTCTCACTTACGTTTGTAGCATGGCTCCTCTCGAGCCTCTCGAGATTATTCATGATGATGTCTGGGTTACATCCCCAACAATATATCTTCAATGTTACACATTATATTTTTATGGATGATTTCTCCAAAATTTGTTGGTTTTTTCCTATAAAAAGAAAATATAAACTAAGGCACTCGATGTGCAACTTGAACAACTAGCTAAATATCAATTCTATAGACAAATTAAAATTTTATGCACTAACGGTGATGTTGAATATTGTAACTCCGCTCTCCAAAAAAAAAACTCTAGCTCATTCTGGTATTCTACTTCAACACACTTTACCCTATACCCTTCAACAAAATGGTGTAGTTGAACACAAAAATCGACAGATCATTAAACAATTTGCATACTCTTACTCAATGCTCATCTTCCCAATTTCTTATGAGATGGCAGTCTCCTTATCGCAGTATATCTCATCAATCATCTTCCCTCCACCATTATCAATAACTTAACTTCATATCATCTCTACTAAAACTCCCCTCTGAAATACTCCCACCACAACTTGACTCCATATCATCTACTCTACAAAGCAAAAGCACGCTGTATTGCTCAATACTTCAAATAAGAGTGTATTGTCAACTACAATGACACTTCCAATCATGTGCTAAATTTATTATGTTCTGCATCTTCCTCACTGTTACTTTACATTGCGAATGGTCACTTATTCAACTGGATGAGTCCAACGCCTTTTTTCATGGCAGCCTTCATGAACATCTATATATGGCTCAATCTCAAGAGTTTATTCATCCAAACCATCCTCAACATGATTGCTTACTAAAAATGAATATCCATGGTTCGACAATAGTTCTCTGCACTATCCAAATTTTTACATCCCTCGGGCTTTACATTCAGTATGGCAGATCCATCCTACGTATCTTCAACCGTAATAACATAGTTATGTAAGAGATTATATATGTCAACAACATCCTCATAACTGATAACAACTACCAAGCAATCCCTTAAGTTCTACTTCAGCTTCAAAATAATTCAAGATTCTTAACCTGGGCAATATGTCAAAATTTCTTGGTATCCAAATCACTCCCATCACAACGGTCTACAACTCTTCCAATAACTTTATGCCCAAACTCTCCTACAGAAGGCTAGAATGGGATCATATAAACAACTAGTTAACCCCAATCCCACCAAATGCCCATCGAACTGAGTTGCAACCTCTCTTCTCCAAATTCCTCCCTTCTCCAACAAGTTTGGTCTCCTCAATACCTTACTATTACTCGACGACATCTCCTTGTTGTAAATCACCTCTATTAATACAGCCCAAAAATCTTTATTTTCAACACCTCAAGAAACTCCTTCGGTATATAAAAGGCGCAATCACATATGGGCTTTCCAAGCACAAAAAGAAACACCAAACGCATACCCTAACTCCAACTAGGTTGGCATTCTACCTATTGTAAATCAGTAACTGACTGTTGTGCATTTCTAGGACAAATGCTAATATCGTGGTGTGTTGAGAAACAACCTACTGTCGCCAAATCCTCCACCGAAGCAGATGGTAGAAACCTTGGCAATTGCAACTACTGATCTAATATGGTTGCGTCAGCCACTTGCTTAATTTTGACATCACAATTTCTAAACCTATTCCACTCTAATCTAACAATTTTTTCACTATAGAACTCCAACAATCCAATCTTCCACGATTGTACCAACCATCAAAAATGATTGTAATTTTATCAAGGATTGCATCAAATCTAGACGTATTAAGGTTCACAATGTTGCCTCTTAAAAACAACTAGCTGGTCTCCTAACCAAGCCTCCTCCTAGACACAGTTCATTCTACCACGCTTCACTCTACTTTCTGACAAGTTGATGATTAATTACAGTCATCAATTTGTGGGCTGGTGTATGCAGCACACCAAATATCTAAGACATTTCTTTCCTCATCCTCACAGGCTCATCAAAACAGCCCACGAAATCTCCAAACTTCCTCGTACCAGAATTGATTCTATGTAAAAGTCAAATATTCCCTTCGCATATATAAATACCTCCATAGTACATGTATTGATTTATCTGTAATAAAATTTGTAAGCAAATACACATAAAATGCAATTACTCTCTGCTTTACTTCACTGTTATTTTTCTATAAAAAATATGCAACAACAAGACGTGGATAAAATTACAATAAACGGTTAGACCACATTATAAAAGTTAAGCCAAAAATAGGTAGACCGTATGATAAAAGTTAAGCAAAAAATATTTACCAAAAATAGAACAGTCATTACTATGAAGCACTCAATAAGAATGAGTAAGAAAAGTGCTGCAGATAGCTGAGATACTAAAGATAATGATAATGATTCTCAATTTCAGCAAGTTCAAAACTACATTCAGAAAATTCAATGTCTCTTCCACCCAGAATTTGCTGAAGAAATTCTATACTAAAGCACTAGTAGATGCATAGGTTGGCAAGTTCTCTATAGGCTAGCAAGTTATCTATAGACCAAGTTATCTATAGACTAAAAACATCTTAAACATGAGATTTTCTTTCCATGTTTAACGACATTAGATATGACAAAAGACAGATGCTGCTTAGTAAGCTCATAAATTTAATACGATTTTTTATGATTTGTAAATATCAAGTTCAGAAAGATATTAAAAACTATAAACCACTTGCACAAAACTATATCGGTTTTGAAATCAGTTAGTCAAATGATAAAAAAAACTAGCTTTATATTCAATTATAAGGCCATTAGATGTCTATCAAGTAAAAATAAGAAGAATATTTGCTAAATTGTGGACAATCAAAACAGCAGATTCGAATAAAAATGCATGAAACTTCAAACCACAAGGGAAAAAGATGATGAAATGAACTTACTATATATGAATTTAATAGGCACAGAATCATGAGCTTTAAGTACATTTTTCCCTATTAACTATCCAAGATAATATATATGTATGTATGTATGTATCTCTATATCCATCTATCTATCTATCTATATATCAATTAGGATCACCAATAAACCTTAATATCAGATGAAAGAGATCTTTCATACGATTAACTCACAAGTCAGAATGAACATTTTTTATTTTTTATCCTTGATATGATTTCTGAAAGAGAAGAGTAGCAAGATGGTCTACTCAAGTATCTCACTAAAAATGATCAAAACATGAAAAAGTTACATAATAAATTAGTTTTATTTAAAGAAAATATGAAGGAAACATTGAAAAGGCACTATGCTCTAATGAAAAACAAGCACTAAAATACTTCTTTTAAAAGACTAGAGATGCAAATTAGGCAATAGAATCTTAATAACAGTCAAATTTCAGAAATAAGCCACTTGACTAAGAAAGTAAACTACTTACTTTGGGTAAATCAAGTCACCACTACTCCTTTCAGCATATTGCCCAAGATGGACAGACAACTGTTCATTGCTTGAGGGAAGTTCTGCCAAGGTGGCGTCTACTGATTTTGGTTTCCACACAGTTCCACTCAAATTAAACAATTCACACAATAATTTTCGCACAGAACTTTCAACAAGTTTGTCAGATGTCAAATTAGTGTCATCTGATGAAGACAAAAGGCCATAGACATAGCTCAAGAGATACCGCATGACATCAATAGTTTGAGCCTTCTCCAGCTCTAATTCCTGATTCATTCCCGACAACATAAAAAAGGCAGCATTAGTATGGAATATGATAAAAAAAAGAATAAATATATAAAAAATATTTCAAATGAAATTCACTTCATCTTTAAAATTAATAGCATAAACGGATGAAGTTATGTCAACAAACTTCGATTAAATCTACTATTGATGAATAACTTTTCTTTTCTTTTTTAAAATTTTTGCTTTAATATTGGCGTCCCAATATTGATTAAGTGAGTTGCTGCCCTCTCCCCTAACAATGAGTTCCCTATAAACTATCGCACATCATTTAGATCCTACAATTGACATGATGCTACCTTTACTATCTCACAATCTCCATTCGGAATCAGATAGTTCTGGATGGAGCCTGATGATACTTCATTTGATCAGCTCTGAGCTCCATTTTAATTTTTAGAATTTTGTTTACATAACTGATATGCAATCCATTGATTTTGTTCTCTTTTACATATGTGAACATCTTTGTAATTTTTTTTTCTACAATGAGAAGCTGGACATGGCGCTCAATTCAACCAAAGGGAAAAAAAAATACTAACCTTCCCTCAACCAACAAAATAACAATTATTGAAGTTCCCCAGTTCATGAAATTTAAACCTGGTAAGTTTGGCTTTTAATACTAATAATGAATTCTTATGAGCTAATCCTAAAATAAAAGTACCCAAAAAATCTCAATAACAAAATAAGGGCTATATATAAACAACAAATCCTCTTAGAAAATAAAAATTTTGAAATCATAATTTCCATAATCCAGAGTTTTGCAAGTCCTATTACCACACATTGTTCAAAAAGTAAGAGAATTGTGAATTTTGTATACTTCATCACTCACACTAGCAATATTACACTGAACTCCACCATCGAGGTGTGGGCTAGCTAGGGCCCTGTTTGGGGCAGCTTATAACAACGGGCGGGGTTTTCAAACAGTCGCCACCCTGTTTGTTTTGTGTGTTTCGGGAGCTTAATAAAAATACATCGTTTCATTTCTTTAATAGACGCGAACGCGGTAGAGATTCATTTCTTTAATAGACGCGAACGCGGTAGAGAACCCGTGGCCCGCGTCCTGAAGGAGTGTTCGGGTGTTTTTTCCTGCGGTGCCCTTCCGTTGTCTGTGGCTCGACTCCTCTCGCCTTGCTTCTCGCCTCTGGAACGAAGCTAATCTCAAAAGAGAAGAAAGATCATATTCCACGCCGGTCTTGGGATTGGTTGGAAAATGTATTTTCTAGATTCTGTTCATTTATTTCCTTTGAGCTATTTTTTCCAACGATTTTCTCTTTTCTTTTCTTTTTTTTTTTGCTTCAGATTATGTGATGGTGATTTATCATGCTAAGTTCGTCANAGCTCTGAGCTCCATTTTAATTTTTAGAATTTTGTTTATATAATTGATATGCAATCCATTGATTTTGTTCTCATTTACACATGTGAACATCTTTGTAAATTTTTTTTCTACAATGAGAAGCTGGACATGGCGCTCAATTCAACCAGGGGAAAAAAAATACTAACCTTCCCTCAACCAACAAAATAACAATTATCGAAGTTCCCCAGTTCATGAAATTTAAACGTGGTAAGTTTGGCTTTTAATACTAATAATGAATTCTTATGAGCTAATCCTAAAATAAAAGTACCCAAAAAATCTCAATAACAAAATAAGGGCTATATATAAAAAAACAAATCCTCTCAGAAAATAAAAGTTTTGAAATCATAATTTCCATAATCCAGAGTTTTGCAAGTCCTATTACCACACATTGTTCAAAAAGTAAGAGAATTGTGAATTTTGTATGCTTCATCACTCACACTAGCAATATTACACTGAACTCCACCATCAAGGTGTGGGCTAGCTTATAACAGCGGGCGGCGTTTTCAAAAAGCCGCCACCCTATTTGTTTCGTGTGTTTCGGGAGCTTAATAAAAAACGTCGTTTCATTTCTTTAATAGACACGAACGCGGTAGAAACCCCACGGCCCGCGTCTTGAAGGAGTGTTCGGGTGTTTTTTCCTTCGGTGTCCTTCTGTTGTCTCTGGCTCGATTCCTCTCGCCTCTGGAACGAAGCAGATCTCAAAAGAGAAGAAAGATCATATTCCACGCCGGTCTTTGGATTGGTTGGAAAATGTATTTTCTAGATTTTGTTCATTTATTTCCTGTGAGCTATTTTTTCCAACGATTTTCTCTTTTCTTTTCTTTTTTTTTTTTTGCTTCAGATTATGTGATGGTGATTTATCATGCTAAGTTCGTCGGAAATAGAAGTCATTGGCTTAGCAACGACCCACGGTAACGTTTATAATACTTTGGCTACAAGGAATGCTCTGCGCCTGGTACATTGTTGAATTTCATTGGTGGATAGTATTTTAGGTTTAGGAAACTAGTCTTTGGACCTCGTCTGCCTCGCTTTCCTTGTTTTTAAGCTATGTTTATCTAATGATCTTGATGCATTGTCTGTATGGGCTTCGAAGCTTATTTTATTTATATATGATTGATGCCTTATGTGTTATTGTTAATGACATCTCTTTAAGGTGCTCATTCAGAACTGTTTTTCCCTTCATGATTTGTATTTCCTTCTCTTGTTTAGTTGGAGATTGCAAGGAGAAGTGATATGTCANACAAGGAATGCTCCGCGCCTGGTACATTGTTGAATTTCATTGGTGGATAGTATTTTAGGTTTAGGAAACTAGCCTTTGGACCTCGTCTGCCTCACTTTCCTTGTTTTTAAGCTATGTTTATCTAATGATCTTGATGCATTGTTTGTATGGGCTTCGAAGCTTATTTTATTTATATATGATTGATGTCTTATGTGTTATTGTTAATGACATCTCTTTAAGGTGCTCATTCAGAATTGTTTTTCCCTTCATGATTTGTATTTCCTTCTCTTGTTTAGCTGGAGATTGCAAGGAGAAGTGATATGCCTGTAGCTGAGAGCTCTCATAATAATATCAAGGTATTCACAAATTCCTTTGTTGGCATGCTCTTCAGAATGTTTTACTTATTTCAACTTTCTCATTAGCTTATGAAGAATGATCAATATTAAAGATGTATTGTACCTTATTTTTAATCGGTAGACGAAGTATATAATTTATTTAAGTTATATTTTCGACAACTTTCAACTATGCCATGTTAGATATTTTTTTTTTCTTTGTAATCATTCCAAAGTAGCAGTATCTTTCATTGTTATATGTACAAAAAACCTTTTTCTATCATTGTATTTTTAAATTTGAAGCAGTTTAGTGTCTCGGGTTGGTTTGGTAGTAAAGATGCATTCACACTAATTTTCTTTGGATTTATAGACTATTGAAATATTTTATCCATAAACTTCTTATTCTTAACATTTGAACATTAAATTTTAAGAATATTTTGTATTTTTATGTTCTTGAATCTTCACTTTTATCTCCCTTATGATTGCATTAAGAAGAATGGTAAATTTGTAAATATCAAATTTTTCGCGGCCTGTATGTGTCAAGTGTCTGAAGTGAGTTAATTAATTCTGAAATAGCAAAAAGGTAAATATTGCTATTTTTTTTAGAATAATACCAAGTTTACATGTCAGATTGTTCATTTAACTAAAAAAATATACAAATTAGTTGTTTACAAAACGCACAAATCAAACAGTTGCAGCTTATCCAGAACAGGGGCAGATTAGTCATTTTTCCAAAATAATTTGTTCTTTAAACGCACAAACCAAACAGTCAGTCAGCTTATCCGGATCAGCTGGTCATCAGCAGATTATCAGGATAAATTGTTTATCAGCATAAGTTGGATAAGCTGCTTATCAGCATAAGTTGGATAAGCTGCAGCTGCCCCAAACAAACTCTAACCAAATATGTAGTCCTGAAAATATGATTTTTGTATAGTTTCATCAGTCGCACTGTTAATAATAAACTAAGCTCCCTCGGGTAGCATGGACCAAGCAATCATGTTCAAATCGACGCTATGGGTGTTTGTGAGTTCACTGAACAAGAAAACTTTTGTATCAACAAAACATAAATTTAAGATTCAAGATGACCATTTTTATGTGTCAACCCCTCATACAGCACACATCATCACGCAAATGCGTATAAATCCTTGCTGGACAAAATTAAAAAAGGTACATAAAGTCAGTTGAATTCCATCATCCCTTCAATTAATTCCATATCATCAACGATAGCGCACATAAATCTCGGCTTCTCAAAATTAAAAAAAATGTGCATGTAATCAACTAACTTCCATTATCCCTTCAATTAATATCATATCAACAACACCACTAAAAACTTTTAGGAGTGTCTTATTAAAGGATATGAGGGGTAGTGAATAAGAGTATTTTTTAGATATACAAAATTCCATAGTGTGCAAAGCACAAAAAAGAAAATAATGTTGTCGAAAAATTGAGCAAGGCACTTGATCTTAAAGCCTTTCCTTGGTCTTTGTGGTTGTGAATGTTAGGAGTGTGCATTTTGATCCCCTACAAAATCCTATCGGCAAGTGGTAACACCCAAAAGCATGATGGGCAAACCATCTATTTTTATTTTATAATTTTCATTCATAGGGATGGTCTCTCAAGAATCATACAAAACTTTAGTGTGGTGGTCAGAACAGATAATGCTTCTACCTATTTGTTATACATGCCACTAGTTTTTAGTGGTGTAGTGGGAGGCTCGCTTTTGATTGTGATGCCTTGTGCACCGCCCCATAACACTTTTTGACAGCAAAGTAGGCATCTAGCAAACCCTCACATGGGTGACACAATCTCTACTAAAATTTCTGCTGAAATCCAAGGTTAATGAACCATTGAGCTACATCAAAATAGCATTCCCCAATATAATGCCAAGATGGGGATAAAGGTTCACATGAACAAGGACAAAGAAAATGAATTTGATGTATAAAACAACAAGAAATGAGCTAGAGGATGCATAAAAGAGAAAAATATGAGCAAAATGAACACAATGAAATTAAATAGGGCATACATAAGACCCGTGGATGTTCAAAACAAAAGGTGTGGACGATAAATCAAGTCCCCTTAACGATGAATCCAATTGGGAACCATGAGTTGGCATGCTTTCCCATTCTTCTAGAAGACAACAAAAAAAGAGCATGCAAGCCCGCGTGTGTGCATGCATACGCAAGCATGTATCATAAAGCTTGGCTAATGGATGTGACCACTTGATAGCACAGATTTTCATGATTTGTGACTCGATCAACGAGCAACTTGCAATGAGGCCTTCTCAAACCAAATTTTCATTGCATTAGCATGGAATTGTCCACAACCATATATGTCCTGTTGTGTGTGTATGATTAGACGGGAAAGTCTAAAATGACGCATCTATCTTTTCTAATTGCAAAATTAAAATTTTAAAAAAATATATAAAAAAATTGGGAGAAAAAAAATGCATAAAAAGAAAAAATACACACACGTACACACACACACACAGAAAGTAAAAAAATATTGGAAAAAAATTATAAAAGTTTGATATGCTGCTTCAAAAAAAACAAAAAAACAAAAAAAAAAATGGGTTATCTCTAACGCCCGAAACTTCGATGTTTGTTTGAAAGCATACAAACCACATTTTCTATTGTTAATAAATTATGTAGATATCCGAAATTTTACAAAATATAGAGAATAGGCTATGTAAATTAGGGAAAACATTGTCTTTACATGAACCTGATTATTTAATCATTAAAGGCAAAGGTGAAATACTTGATGATCCAATAACATTCCAACAGACAAAGATAACCACTCCTATTCTGCTAGAAACCAGGATGGTACTGGCAGGTCACTATTGATTGGGCAGCATAAGTCAAGCTCTAAGGTCAATTTGAACATTGATGGTACAAAAAACATTGATATTGATGAAGAACAAAAACACTCGAAACAAACGATGAATGCAACTGAACCAATGCAAGTGCTTGTTGCCTTGATTTACAAGTCAACATGCCAATTCCCTCTAGCTTCAACATATGAAGAAATCCAAACATCAATCTTCTAACTTGTAGATCAAGGTATGACAAACTCTCGCACTTAAGACCCCGGATCGACTGAGCACAAATCCAACTCAAATTTCTGCAACAATTTGATGTTGATCCTCAGTGTACCAAATCAAACAGCAGGTTCAAAACAAAAGAGAACCTGAATATGACTAATGAAGACCATCTCACCCCGATGACGAACATGCTAATCATAATATCATAATCAAATGTCCGCCTATAAAAAAGTTATCCACAAACTTCAAGAAAACTTTCCTACAGCTCCTCACCTTGATGCCATGCACAATTATCATAATATCATAAAATGACGTCTATGAGCAACGTCATTTCTATTGTACTAAAACAAAAATACACTTCAGATAACAAAAATGTTGCCACTACAAAATGCCTCCACCTATAAGAAGAAGATCCTAAGCACAAACCCCATTCTCAAAAATTATATCTACTTTTACGGGCTCCACTGCCTCCGTAATGGGTACAATTATTAATTATTCAATATAATAAATTTAGAAAATTCCTAGCACATGCATATGCCATCCACTCAAATCAAATATGGACCAACCTTCAAATTCAACATAAAACAACAAATGTTTAAGGGCTTTGTTTCCTAGACATAGACTAGGTCAAAGATCCGTCTCATCTAAATGAACAATGACACAGACTCCAAAGCCCTTAAAAAGAAAACAATTCTTTACACAAAATACAAGTACAGGGTATTCCAACAATATCCAAAAAATCCACCAGTATGGTTGAAGCTCCATGCAACATATAACCGATGATGCGGCACTCACCTTTGAAAGGAATTGGGCATCAATCTTCCTAACATCTTCTTTGAGAGACACCAATATATCACCGCAGCAAGTAAGACACTTATGAGATGCCACTGCAAAGAGAATGAAAACTAGACCTCTAGCCGCAATCAAAAGTTTCTTGACCCATAGAAGACTCAAACTAGAAATAAAAAGTTCTCAAAAGAAGGTAAACCTTTGATTAATAAATTTGCTACTACTTAATTTTGCCCTAGAGGGTATTCCTTCCTTGGTCCGATGGCCTGGGCTTCTTTTCAGAGCCCACGCTCACTTGGCAAGTATTATATTAATAAATTTTACAAAGCCCTTAAAGAAATAACAAAATACATGAAAACATTTTTTAAATGAAATAGCTAAGGGCCTGCTTAGAATCATTTTTAGTTTTTGTTGTATTTTATTTGAAAAAAAAAAATTGGCCGGTGCTTTGTATGTGGCATTTTTATTTTTTGTTTAAGAGAAAATAATAGTTGCTTTTAAAACAACAAAATAAATTTTAGATGTTTTCATTATTTTCAAAACATAAATTTCTAGACAACACACCTCATGCACTGCATGAACCTACCTCACGCCCATGTGCACAGCTGGCACTCTTCCAAACCATAAAAAAAATGAACTACGTATTACTTAATAAATACAAAAAATATAAAATGACGTATACTTAACCTACCAAAAAACATTTTATTTCATATAAAACAGAAAATAAAATAGAACTAAATGGATAAAAATTGATCACAAACGCCCCCTTCCGTATTTGGATCCTTTTATAAAAAAATTATACTAAAAGTAAGGGGTCTATTTGGGGCAACTGCGGTTGTTTGAAGTTGTTGTGAAGCCGCTAAAAAAGAAACTGTTTTTCAAAAAGCTACGGGTGGTTATTATAATTTTATTTTATTTTCAAAAAGTCAGAACGGAGCTTTCTGACAGTCACCACATTTTAACAGCTCAAATTGAAAAAAGAAATTTTTTACCACAAAAATTTCTAAAAATAGCAAGAAAACACTTCACCAACCAAAACTGTAGTGGCAGTTTGAAAAAGCAAAGCAGACAAGAAGCTATCCCAAACAGACATTAAAAGGTGCAACAAATGCAACAAATAACAACAAAAAATTATAACATGAAATGGACAAACCCAACTTTCAAAAGACAATTTCCTAATTTCCATTACAATTACCTCATAATGTGGTTTCTTTTTTATTTTTTAGCGGGACCAAAAAGCATAAGAATAATTATTATAGGATGGTGAAATTGTCAAAAGAATCAAATAAGAATTTTGTTTAGGGAGCAGTTTCTGAACAAACAAATAATTGATGCAGTTTTCCTAAGGAAGAATTTGAGGGTAAAATGTTTCAAATGTTTAATAAATGCACAACTTATATGTAAAATTACTCCTACAAGTAATAAAAAATCCTAATCTTCATTAGCATCTATGGCCCGACAGCTTTTCAAGAAATTATATTCACTGTGATAGTTTAAAATCATCTTTACAAAAAGCTACAACCACCCAAACGGATCCTAAGATAGATAAAAACAAACTAAAAATTGTTTAAGAAACATATGGAAACAAATTGGTGATTTTTTTCCTTTTCTACAAATGTATTTCTTTGGTTCAAAAACACAACACAAATTAAAATATTAAACGCTTTAGAAAAAGAGCAAAAATGGCTCATTCCCTTAACAAAAAAAATATGTTTGCATGGCAAGCGGTGCATGAGATCCAACTTAATTTTTAAAGACAAAAAATAATGTAATAGTACTTGTGAGCATTCATTGGTCAATTGCTTCAAGTCAAGACGTGAGTCAAAAGCAAAAGTGTTCCGAACAAGGTAACAAAGACTGATTACTCGCAATCAAAGTGACCCAAGTTAAATCATGTTTGAAACCATTGGATGACTTATGGCAGAATAGTAGCCCATAAATCCACCTCAGCTAGCGAAGCAAATGCTAGCAATACCTCACACCCAACTTGCCAGATCAATCAGTTGAACAACATACAACACCATAGGTAAATTCCCAATATGATCATAAAATGAACCGGAGAGAATCTCCGAATGTAAACAAGTTGAGACCATCACCTAACAAGGAAAAAAATCATACGAAAAAAACTTGGGCAAATATTCTCAAAACTTCAGAAAGCTGATTATATTGAAGGAAAAGCTGACTCTAGACACGCCCATGTCATTTATTCGTCACATCACCATGAACCAACTAATCACCCAATGAATACTCAAATTGCTCAGCACAACAAAATTAATAAAGTAGCTGATACCAGCAAAAGGCATGGGTGCAGAAATCAGCAAGAAAAGAATAAAGAAAATGGGAAAATTAATAAGAAGAACAACAAGAGGAATATTATTGATGTAGATAAGGCACAAGAATACACACAAGAAGACACCACCTAGGCAGCCAACTCCAGGATACAGCAACAAAGAAGATGAACGGGTAGCCCAACCTTCCCAGAAGAAATAAACTCACAATTCTAAAACCCACAATATGCCCCTATACACAAAACAACCCATATTTATAAGCACTAAAGCTCCCTTATTATAAGTTTGCCACCCAAATAGAAAAACAAATAAAACTGAACTATAGCATAATGTGAATAGTACTAATACTGACGCCCACGCGTCATTCTCCAAGGGTTGGAGAAGATTCGACTTGGGTCTCCAATTCCGACTCGGAGAAGCTGAAAATGATGGAGTCATTCTAATCCCTATGTAGGTCAAGATCAGTGATCCAAGCATCTGTTATCTTTTTTAGAGCAACCCCTACCCCATCCTTATAAGGGTTGATGTCATGAATTGCATTCAGCACCTCAACAGGGGTGAAATTTGGACCTATAAGTGCAGAACTCTGAGAAGTCAAGCTAATGCGGCTTGGAACTTCTCAATCGAATAATCAATCAGCCATGGAAACATTGGTAAAACCCCATCTTTTGAAAGAGAAGAAAGTATTGGGATCACAATCGCAGCATCATTCATTCTAGTCTCATGCAAATGCTTAACAACAGTAAATAAATCAGTCTCAGTGGTTGATTCTTCAGTGATAACTTGCAACACCAGAATAATTAGTTTTTCACATACTTCAGGTAGATTTGAAATTATATGCTTTAGCTCATTTGATGATGCTCAAACATTTATCAAAAGGATGGGAACATATCGACGAACAACCTGCTTGATAGCCTTTGGAGCTCTCTGTAAATATCAAAAATAATTTTCAAGAGCCTTGGTTTCTTTGAATAGAGAGCAAAAAATAATGATGTTTTTTAAGAGCTTGAGCTAAGGACATCTATACAACCTTCTGTGATAAGCAGGGGTGTTCCTCGAGTTTTCACTTTCAAAAGCCCCGATTTCAGAGCATTCCGTTTTCTGCCCACTAGAAATGACACTTAGAGAGTCCACCTCTAAAACTTGATGATCGATAACAAATAATAACATTTTCTTGGCAAAAGTTTCAATAATTTATGAGGCATATTGGAGAATATAGAGTTATTTACCACCAACCAAATAGTGTTTGCTCTAACTTCATCTTTAACATGAGCAACACACTTCAAAAGCAAGCTAGACGATAAGCTGAACGACTCAAAATTAGACTATGTAAAGCACCAAAACCTTGAGCGGCCTGATCACCAACAGAAACATCTTTCTTAAGGTGATCATAAACACTTGAGTGACAAAAATCCTCCAACCATCTCAATGCAGAGTCTAGCAAAAATGGAGCTTCTCCAAAAAGTTTACAAAAGGGCTTATCTGGAGATCAAAACAAATCAAGAAGGCCTTTTGCAATCAAAAGGAGAAATCTCTCATAATTACTAGCATCAAAGTTGAAATTTTCATTTGATACAGATAACATAATATTGTGTACGTGGTATAGCACAACAGCACAAGTATAGTGAGTCCACTTCCCTTCTGACGATCCCAATATGAAATAATATGACTTTGAAACAGTGAAACCACATTACCACCAGCATCACTCTTTCCTACAGAGTGCTCAGGTGCCTGAAAATATAGAACTCCTTCCTGAATAATTTTTGCGAGCAATAGAACCTTATCAAACGGTACTGTTGAAGAATAGACAGATGGATTGCAAGGAAATGCGCTTCTCTAAGCAAGCCTAAAATAGAAGCCATCAACATCATCCATATGTAGAGAAATATCATCAAAAGAAGCAGATTGTTGAAAAAATAGGCCAATCGCATCAAGAAGTTCCTAAAGAGACTGCTTTTGCCCATGAAAAATCAAGATTTCTTCGTTTATCAAATTATGTGGCAAAGATGATTAAGAAGGATTTGCACCTTTAGGAACACTAGCTAGATGTCAAGCACCAACAGATTCAGTTGCAGGTGCATCCAACAATCCAATATAAACATCATTTGCAATTTTGATAGGTAGCATACTTGTCATAAATTTCTTCATATTTTGCGAGAATCACATTAGGTATGTTGCTAGTATCAAATGAAATCAGATCAAACATAGCATCCCCACTTAGTTTATTCAAACCAATATGAACTCTATTTTTTAAAGATAAGAGCCATCATTATCAAAATTATTATATTGACAATAATTTGGATTCCCTAGAGGTTAAAGATGCACATAATTCACTAGTGACGGAAGGAATCCTTCTAATTTGAAGATTCTTCGCAATGAATTTTNTCTTCTCCGCGACCTTGCCTCTCCCGATAGCATTTCTCCTTTTTCCTTCCTCTTCCGCGAGCTCTTTCCCTGTAAGCCGTAACTTCCCCGTCGCCCTCCCGTCGAAGCCGGAACCTCTCCTCGGGCTCTCGTCANAAAGTCCATTTACTCTAATCAACTAATGAAATTTCATTAGAATCATCAATATAAATAATTGCTTATCCCGCGTCATATTCAAAATGTATCCATATTCTCTCATTCTTTCTTGTCTTTAACCTTAATTATGTTCTNAAAGTCCATTTACTCTAATCAACTAATGAAATTTCATTAGAATCATCAATATAAATAATTGCTTATCCCGCGCCATATTCAAAATGTATCCATATTCTCTCATTCTTTCTTGTCTTTAGCCTTAATTATGTTCCTTTTTTCTAATGAATAACCATCAATAAAAATATTAATTAAAATAACAACTATATTGATAGTTAAAACTTCAACTACATAAATTTTATTAATATATNATATTAATTAAAATAACAACTATATTGATAGTTAAAACTTCAACTACATAAATTTTATTAATATATTTTTTTATTCCTTATAGCTTATTGTGTGAGGTGTGAAAATTGATAGGTGAGGTATATTGATACTAGTTTAAGGCGCTCTTTGAGGCGATGAGCGCCTCAGCCTGGGTAGGCGTATATCTCACCCTGGGAGGCAAAAGTCTAATTGTGATTTTTATAAAAAATGTTCAGGCGGGCCTTAAGAAGCGTCTCATCTTGTGCAATTTTAAATAGAGCTTGTCAACCAACATCGTTTAGGTAGTGATAGATAAGTAAACCCCCGAGTGGCTCACACACTTCTACATGTGGACAATAGAACTCCTCTATATTNGCCTCAGCCTGGGTAGGCGTATATCTCACCCTGGGAGGCAAAAGTCTAATTGTGATTTTTATAAAAAATGTTGAGGCGGGCCTTAAGAAGCGTCTCATCTTGTGCAATTTTAAATAGAGCTTGTCAACCAACATCGTTTAGGTAGTGATAGATAAGTAAACCCCCGAGTGGCTCACACACTTCTACATGTGGACAATAGAACTCCTCTATATTCAATATGAAATCTACCCTCATCTCACAAGAATGACAAATCTTCATAACTAGTCACACCGTAGCTAGTTGTTGGCAATGACTAAATCCTGATTATCGACCACAACATGCCTTCTTATAGCTTCCTCCACCACACCACTAAATGATGCCCTGATTCGAGGGCTTCAACGCACCTCACAATATATGCCAATCAACTTCATTAACCACAACTCCATGTGGCAATCAACAAGTTACCATATGTTGCCATATGTGACAAAAAACACACTACCTATCTCCTCCACCAACCCAAGCATCTTTCCAACTCCTAATCGTAAGCGCATCTATCTCATTTATCTCAAGTAATCGTAAGCGCGTCTCTCTCATTTATCTCAAGTTCCGAAGTTTGCTTATAATTTATTATTTATTTACAAATTAACCTATGAGAACAATCACTCCATATCCTTTGATGTCTGCGGATACACATCACCGATTCAAAAACAAAACAACCTTTGCTTAGTGGTACAAGCTGCAACGAGCTGTATCCCATGTGGCTTCCTTACCAGTTCTTAGCCCTTAACAACCAGTCAGCTTTTCTCTCAACTCATTGCATTGTCATGTAGCCACCTTGACCTAGTGGTTGAGAGATTTGTTCTTCAACCAAAAGATCGTGGATTCAAGGCCTTGCATATGGGAAAAAATAGAAAAAATAGAAGAAAAAAAAAACTATCACTGCATCAAAGCTCCAGCACAAAAGGTTTGTTCATTCAGTTACAACCATCAACTCTATCCAAAATAATTCCTAGCTTATCTATATGCAACGTTTGTGGCAAGACCAAGGGCCATTGTTCTCAACTTTCTCCCTTACGTTTGTAGCATGGCTCCTCTCGAGCCATTCGAGATTATTCATGATGATGTCTGGGCTACATCCCCAACAATATATCTTCAATGTTACAAATTATATTTTTATTGATGATTTCTCCAAAATTTATTGGTTGTTTCCTATAAAAAGAAAATATAAACTAAGTCACTCTGTTTGCAACTTGAACAACTAGCTAAATATCAATTCTATAGACATATTAAAATTTTATGCACTAACGGTGGTGTCGAATATTGTAACTCCGCTCTCCAAAAAAAAAACTCTAGCTCATTCTGGTATTCTACTTCAACACACTTCACCCTATACCCTTCAACAAAATGGTGTTGTTGAACACAAAAATCGACAGATCATTTAAACTGTTTGCATACTCTTACTCAATGCTCATCTTCCCAATTTCTTATGAGATGGCACTCTCCTTATCGCAGTATATCTCATCAATCATCTTCCTTCCACCATTATCAATAACTTAACTTCATATCATCTCTTCTAAAACTCCCCTCTAAAATACTCCCACCACAACTTGACTCCATATCATCTACTCTACAAAGCAAAAGCACGTGTATTGTTCAATGCTTCAAATAAGAGTGTATTGTCAACTACAATGACACTTCCAATCATGTTATTAAATTTATTACGTTCCGCATCTTCCTCACTGTTACTTTACATTGCAAATGGTCACTTATTCAACTGGATGAGTTCAACGCCTTTTTTCATGGCAGCCTTCATGAACATCTATATATGGCTCAATCTCAAGAGTTTATTCATCTGAACCATCCTCAACATGATTGCTTACTAAAAATGAATATCCATGGTCCGACAATAGTTTTCAGCACTATCCAAATTTCTACATCCCTCGGGCTTTATATTCAGTATGGCAGATCCATCCTACGTATCTTCAACCGTAATAACATAGTTATGTAAAAGATTATACATATCAACAACATCCTCATAGCTGATAACAACTACCAAGCAATCCCTTAAGTTCTACTTCAGCTACAAAATAATTCAAGATTCTTAACCTGGGCAATATGTCAAAATTTCTTGGTATCCAAATCACTCCCATCACAACGGTCTACATCTCTTCCAATAACTTTATGCCCAAACTCTCCTACAGAAAGCTAGAATGGGATGATATAAACAACTAGTTAACCCCAATCCCACCAAATACCCATCGAACTGAGTTGCAACCTCTCCTCTCCAAATTCCTCCCTTCTCCAACAAGTTTGGTCTCCTCAATACCTTACTATTACTCGACGACATCTCCTTGTTGTAAATCACCTCTATTAATACAGTCCAAAAATCTTTATTTTCAACACCTCAAGAAACTCCTTCGGTATATAAAAGGCAAATCACATAAGGGCTTTCCAACCACAAAAAAACGCATACCCTAACTCCAACTAGGTTGGCATTCTACCTATTGTAAATCAGTAACTGACTGTTGTGCATTTCTAGGACAAATGCTAATATCGTGGTGTGTTGAGAAACAACCTACTATCGCCAAATCCTCCACCGAAGCAGAAGGAAGAAACCTTGGCAATTGCAACTACTGATCTAATATGGTTGCGTCAGCCACTTGCTTAATTTTGACATCACAATTTCTAAACCTATTCCACTCGAATCTGACAATGTTTTCACTATAGAACTCGCTAGCAATCCAATCTTCCACGATTGTGCCAACCATCAAAATTGATTGTCATTTTATCAAGGATTGCATCAAATCTAGACGTATCAAGGTTCACAATCTTGCCTCTTAAAAACAACTAGCTGGTCTCCTAACCAAGCCTCCTCCTACGACACAGTTCATTCTACCACGTTTCACTCTACTTTCTGACAAGTTGATGACTAATTACAGTCATCAATTTGTGAGCTGGTGTATGCAGCACACCAAATATCTAAGACCTCTCTTTCCTCATCCTCACAGACTCATCAAAACAGCCCACGAAATCTCCAAACTTCCTCGTACCAGAATTGATTCTATGTAAAAGTCAAATATTCCCTTCGCATATATAAATACCTCCATAGTACATGTATTGATTTATCTGTATTAAAATTTGTAAGCAAATACACATAAAATACAATTACTCTGCTTTACTTCTCTGTTATTTTTCTATAAAAAATATGCACCAACAAGACGTGGATAAAATTACAATAAACGGTTAGACCACATTATAAAAGTTAAGCAAAAAATAGATAGACCGTGTCATAAAAGTTAAGCAAAAAATATTTACCAAAAATAGAACAGTCATTACTATGAAGCACTCAATAAGAATGAGTAAGAAAAGTATTCGTAAGGTCGGCTGCAGATAGCTGAGATACTAAAGATAATGATAATGATTCTCAACTTCAGCAAGTTCAAAACTACATTCAGAAAATTCAATGTCTCTTCCACCCAGAATTTGCTGAAGAAATTCTATACTAAAGCACTAGTAGATGCATAGGTTGGCAAGTTCTCTATAGGCTAGCAAGTTATCTATAGACTAACAACATCTTAAACATGAGATTTTCTTTCCATGTTTAACGACATTAGATATGACAAAAGACAGATTGTGCTTAGTAAGCTCATAAATTTATTACGATTTTTTATGATTTGGGAATATCAAGTTCAGAAAGATATTAAAAACTATAAACCACTTGCACAAAATTATATCGGTATTGAAATCAGTTAGTCAAATGATAAAAAAAACTAGCTTTATATTCAATTATAAGGCCCATTGGATGTCTATCAAGTAAAAATAAGAAGAATATTTGCTAAATTGTGGACAATCAATACAGCAGATTCGAATAAAAATGCATGAAACTTCAAACCACAAGGAAAAAATATGATGAAATGAACTTACTATATATGAATTTAATAGGCACAGAATCATAAGCTTTAAGTACATTTTTCCCTATAAAATATCCAAGATAATATATATGTATGTATGTATGTATCTCTATACCCATCTATCTATCTATCTATCTATCTATCTATCTATCCATATATCAATTAGGATCACCAATAAACCTTAATATCAGATGAAAGAGATCTTTCATACGATTAACTCACAAGTCAGAATGAACATTTTTTATTTTTTATCCTTGATATGATTTCTGAAAGAGAAGAGTAGCAAGATGGTCTACTCACGTATCTCACTACAAAGGATCAAAGCATGAAAAAGTTACATAATAAATTTATTTTATTTGAAGAAAATATGTAGGAAACATTGAAAAGGCACTATGCTCTAATGAAAAACAAGCACTAAAAATACTTCTTTTAAAAGACTAGAGATGCAAATTACGCGATAGAACCTTCATAACAGTCAAATTTCAGAAATAAGCCACTTGACTAAGAAAGTAAACTACTTACTTTGGGTAAATCAAGTCACCACTACTCCTTTCAGCATATTGCCCAAGATGGACAGACAACTGTTCATTGCTTGAGGGAAGTTCTGCCAAGGTGGCGTCTACTGATTTTGGTTTCCACACAGTTCCACTCAAATTAAACAATTCACACAATAATTTTCGCACGGAACTTTCAACAAGTTTGTCAAATGTCAAATTAGTGTCATCTGATGAAGACAAAAGGCCATAGACATGGCTCAAGAGATACCGCATGACATCAATAGTTTGAGCCTTCTCCAGCTCTAATTCCTGATTCATTCCCGACAACATAAAAAAGGCAGCATTAGTATGGAATATGATAAAAAAAAGAATAAATATATAAAAAATATTTCAAATGAAATTCACTTCATCTTTAAAATTAATAGCATAAACGGATGAAGTTACGTCACGAAACTTTGATTAAATCTACTATTGATGAATAACTTTTATTTTCTTTTTTAAAATTTTTGCTTTAATATTGGCATCCCAATATCGATTAAGTGAGTTGCTGCCCTCTCCCCTAACAATGAGTTCCCAATCAACTATTGCACATCGTTTAGATCCTACAATTGATATGATGCTACCTTTACTATCTCACAATCTCCATCCGGAATCAGATAGTTCTGGATGGAGCCTGATGAGACTTCATTTGATCAGCTCTGAGCTCCATTTTAATTTTTAGAATTTTGTTTATATAATTGATATGCAATCCATTGATTTTGTTCTCTTTTACACATGTGAACATCTTTGTAAATTTTTTTTCTACGATGAGAAGCTGGACATGGCGCTCAATTCAACCAGGGGAAAAAAAAATACTAACCTTCCCTCAACCAACAAAATAACATTTATCGAAGTTCCCCAGTTCATGAAATTTAAACGTGGTAAGTTTGGCTTTTAATACTAATAATGAATTCTTATGAGCTAATCCTAAAATAAAAGTACCCAAAAAATCTCAATAACAAAATAAGGGCTATATATAAAAAACAAATCCTCTCAGAAAATAAAAGTTTTGAAATCATAATTTCCATAATCCAGAGTTTTGCAAGTCCTATTACCACACATTGTTCAAAAAGTAAGAGAATTGTGAATTTTGTATGCTTCATCACTCACACTAGCAATATTACACTGAACTCCACCATCGAGGTGTGGGCTAGCTAGGGCCCCGTTTGGGGTAGCTTATAACAGCGGGCGGCGTTTTCAAAAAGCCGCCGCCCTATTTGTTTCGTGTGTTTCTGGAGCTTAATAAAAAACGTCGTTTCATTTCTTTAATAGACGTGAACGCGGTAGAAACCCCACGGCCCGCGTCTTGAAGGAGTGTTCGGGTGTTTTTTTCCTTCGGTGTCGTTCTGTTGTCTCTGGCTCGATTCCTCTCGCCTCTGGAACGAAGCGGATCTCAAAAGAGAAGAAAGATCATATTCCACGCCGGTCTTGGGATTGGTTGGAAAATGTATTTTCTAGATTCTGTTCATTTATTTCCTTTGAGCTATTTTTTCCAACGATTTTCTCTTTTCTTTTCTTTTTTTTTTTGCTTCAGATTATGTGATGGTGATTTATCATGCTAAGTTCGTCAGAAATAGAAGTCATTGGCTTAGCAACGACCCACGGTAACGTTTATAATACTTTGGCTACAAGGAATGCTCCGCGCCTGGTACATTGTTGAATTTCATTGGTGGATAGTATTTTAGGTTTAGGAAACTAGCCTTTGGACCTCGTCTGCCTCGCTTTCCTTGTTTTTAAGCTATGTTTATCTAATGATCTTGATGCATTGTCTGTATGGGCTTCGAAGCTTATTTTATTTATATATGATTGATGCCTTATGGGTTATTGTTAATGACATCTCTTTAAGGTGCTCATTCAGAATTGTTTTTCCCTTCATGATTTGTATTTCCTTCTCTTGTTTAGCTGGAGATTGCAAGGAGAAGTGATATGCCTGTAGCTGAGGGCTCTCATAATAATATCAAGGTATTTACAAATTCCTTTGTCGGCATGCTCTTCAGAATGCTTTACTTATTTCAACTTTCTCATTAGCTTATGAAGTATAATCAATATTAAAGATGTATTGTACCTTATTTTTAATCGGTCAACAAAGTATATAATTTATTTAAGTAATATTTTCGACAACTTTCAACTATGTCATGTTAGATATGTAATTTTTTTTCTTTGTAATCATTCTAAAGTGGCAGTATCTTTCATTGTTAAATGTACAAACAACCTTTTTCTGTCATTGTATTTTTAAATTTGAAGCAGTTTAGTGTCTTGGGTTGGTTTGGTAGTAAAGATACATTCACACTAATTTTCTTTGGATTTATAGACTATTGAAATATTTTATCCATAAACTTCTTATTCTTAACATTTAAACATTAAATTTTAAGAATATTTTGTATTTTGATGTTCTTAAATCTTCACTTTTATCTCCCCTTATGATTGCATTAAAAAGAATGATAAATTTGTAAATATCAAAATTTTGGCGGCCTGTATGAGTCAAGTGTGTCTGAAGTGAGTTAATTAATTCTGAAATAGCAAAAGGCTAAATATTGCTGTTTTTTTTAGAATAATACGAAGTTTACGTGTCAGATTGTTCATTTAACTAAAAAAATTTGCAAATCAGTTGTTTACAAAACGCACAAACCAAACAATTGCAGCTTATCCAGAACAGGGGCAGATTGATCATTTTTTCAAAATCAACTGTTATTTAAACGCACAAACCAAACAGTCAGTCAGTTTATCCGGATAGATGGTCATCAGGATAAGCAGTTTATTAGCATAAGTTGGATAAGCTACTTATCAGCATAAGTTGGATAAGCTGCAGCTGCCCCAAACAGACCCTAACCAAATATGCAGTCCTGAAAATATGATTTTTGTATAGTTTCATCAGTCGCACTGTCAATAATAAACTAAGCTCCCTCGGGTAGCATGGCGGAAGCAATCGTGTTCAAATCGACGTTATGCGTGTTTGTGAGTTCACTGAACAAGAAAACTTTTGCATCAATAAAACATAAATTTAAGATTCAAGATCACCATTTTTATGTGTCAATCCCTCATACAGCACACATCATCACGCAAATGCATATAAATCCTTGCTGGAAAAAATTAAAAAAGGTATATAAAGTCAGTTGAATTCTATTATCCCTTCAATTAATTCCATATCATCAACGATGGCGCACATAAATCTTGGTTTGTCAAAATTAAAAAAAATGTGCATGTAATCAACTGACTTCCATTATCCCTTCAATTAATATCATATCAACAACACCACTAAAAACTTTTAGGAGTGTCTTATTAAAGGATATGAGGGGTAGTGAATAAGAGTATTTTTTAGATATACAAAATTCCATAGTGTGCAAAGCACAAAAAAGAAAATAATGTTGTCGAAAAATTAAGCAAGGCACTTGATCTTAAAGCCTTTCCTTGGTCTTTGTGGTTGTGAATGTTGTGAGTGTGCATTTTGATCCCCTACAAAATCCTATCGGCAAGTGGTACCACCCAAAAGCATGATAAGCAAACCATCTATTTTTATTTTATAATTTTCATTCATAGAGATGGTCTCTCAAGAATCATACAAAACTTTAGTGTGGTGGTCAAAACAATTAATGCTTCTACCTATTTGTTATACACGCCACTAGTACATGCTTTTAGTGTAGTGGGAGGCTCGCTTTTGATTGTGATGCCTTGTGCACCAACCCATAACACTTTTTGACAGCATAGTGGGAATCTAGCAAACCCTCACATGGGTGACACAATCTCTACTAAAATTTCTGCTGAAATCCAAGGTTAATGAACCATTGAGCTACATCAAAATAGCATTCCCCAATATAATGCCAAGATGGGGATAAAGGTTCACATGAACAAGGACAAAGAAAATGAATTTGATGTATAAAACAACAAAAAATGAGCTAGAGGATGCATAAAAGAGAAAAATATGAGCAAAATGAACACAATGAAATTAAATAAGGCATACATAAGACCCGTGGATGTTCAAAACAAAAGGTGTGGACTATAAATCAAGTCCTCTTAACGATGAATTCAATTGGGAACCATGAGTTGGCATGCTTTCCCATTCTTCTAGAAGACAACAAAAAAAGAGCATGCAAGCCCGCGTGTGTGCATGCATATGCAAACATGTATCATAATGCTTGGCTAATGGATGTGACCACTCGATAGCACAGATTTTCATGATTTGTGACTCAACCAACGAGCAACTTGCCATGAGGCCTTCTCAAACCAAATTTTCATTGCATTAGCATGGAATTGTCCACAACCATATATGTCCCGTTGTGTGTGTATGATTAGAGGGGAAAGTCTAGAATGACGCATCTATCTTTTCTAATTGCAAAATTAAAATTTTAAAAAAATATATAAAAAAATTCGGAGAATTAAAAAAATGCATAAAAAAAAAATTACACACATGTACACACACACATAGAAAATAAAAAATATTGGAAAAAAATTATATGCTGCTTCAAAAAAAAACAAATAAACAAATAAATTTTCGGGTTATCCCTAACGCCCGAAACTTCGATGTTTGTTTGAAGGCATACAACCCACATTTTCTATTGTTAATAAATTATGTAGATATCCGAAATTTTACAAAATATAGAGAATAGGCTATGTAAATTAGGGAAAACATTGTCTTTACATGGACCTGATTATTTGATCATCAAAGGCAAAGGTGAAATGCTTGATGATCCAATAACATTCCAGCAGACAAAGATAACCACTCCTATTCTGCTAGAAACCAGGATGGTGCTGGCAGGTCACTATTGATTGGGCAACATAAGTCAAGCTCTAAGGTCACTTTGAACATTGATGGTATAAAAAACATTGATATTGGTGAAGAACAAAAACACTCGAAACAAAATTAAAAACGACAACGATGAATGCAACTGAACCAATGCAAGTGCTTGTTGCCTTGATTTACAAGTCAACATGCCAATTCCCTCTAGCTTCAACATATGAAGAAATCCAAACATCAATCTTCTAACTTGTAGATCAAGGTTTGACAAACCCTCCCACTTAAGACCCCGAATCGACTGAGCACAAATCCAACTCAAATTTCTGCAACAATTTGATGTTGATCCTCGGTGCACCAAATCAAACAGCAGGTTCAAAACAAAAGAGAACCTGAATATGACTAATGAAGACCATCTCACCCCGATGACGAACATGCTAATCATAATATCATAATCAAAAGTCCACCTATAAAAAAGTTATCCACAAACTTCAAGAAAAATTTCCTACAGCTCCTCACCTTGATGCCATGCACAATTAAGATAATATCATAACATGACGTCTATGAGCAACGTCATTTCTATTGTACTAAAACATAAATACACTTCAGATAACAAAAATGTTGCCACTACAAAATGCCTCCACCTATAAGAAGAAGATCCTAAGCACAAACCCCATTCTCAAAAATTATATCTACTTTTACGGGCTCCACTGCCTCCGTAATGGGTCAATTATTAATTATTCAATATAATAAATCTAGAAAATTTCTAGCACATGCATATGCCGNCTCCACCTATAAGAAGAAGATCCTAAGCACAAACCCCATTCTCAAAAATTATATCTACTTTTACGGGCTCCAGTGCCTCTGTAATGGGTACAATTATTAATTATTCAATATAATAAATCTAGAAAATTTCTAGCACATGCATATGCCATCCACTCAAATCAAATATGGACCAACCTTCAAATTCAACATAAAACAACAAATGTTTAAGGGCTTTGTTTCCTAGACATAGACTAGGTCAAAGATCAGTCTCATCTATATGAACAACGACACAGACTCCAAAGCCCTTAAAAAGAAAACAATTCCTTACACAAAATACAAGTACAGGGTATTCCAACAATATCCAAAAAATCCACCAGTACGGTTGAAGCTCCATGCAACATATAAATNACAACAAATGTTTAAGGGCTTTGTTTCCTAGACATAGACTAGGTCAAAGATCAGTCTCATCTATATGAACAATGAGACAGACTCCAAAGCCCTTAAAAAGAAAACAATTCCTTACAAAAAATACAAGTACAGGGTATTCCAACAATATAAAAAAAATCCACCAGTACGGTTGAAGCTCCATGCAACATATAACCGATGATGCGGCACTCACCTTTGAAAGGAACTGGACATCAATCTTCCTACCATCTTCTTTGAGAGATGCCTATATATCATCGCAGCAAGTAAGACACTTATGAGATGCCATTGCAAAGAGAATGAAAACTAGACCTCTAGCCGCAATCAAAAGTTTCTTGACCCATAGAAGCCTCAAACTAGAAATAAAAAGTTTTCAAAAGAAGGTAACCTTTGATTAATAAATTTGCTACTACTTAAATTTGCCCTAGAGGGCATTCCTTCCTTGGTCCGATGGCCTGGGCTTCCTTTAAGAGCCCACTCTCACTTGGCAAGTATTTTATAAATAAATTTTACAAAACCCNAAGAGAATGAAAACTAGACCTCTAGCCGCAATCAAAAGTTTCTTGACCCATAGAAGCCTCAAACTAGAAATATAAAGTTTTCAAAAGAAGGTAAACCTTTGATTAATAAATTTGCTACTACTTAAATTTGCCCTAGAGGGTATTCCTTCCTTGGTCCGATGGCCTGGGCTTCCTTTAAGAGCCCACTCTCATTTGGCAAGTATTTTATAAATAAATTTTACAAAACCCTTAAAGAAATAACAAAATACATGAAAACATTTTTAAATGAAATAGCTAAGGGCCTGCTTAGAATCATTTTTAGTTTTTGTTGTATTTTATTTGAAAAAAAAAATTGGCCGGTGCTTTGTATGTGGCATTTTTATTTTTGTTTAAGAGAAAATAATAGTTGCTTTTAAAACAACAAAATAAATTTTAGATGTTTTCATTATTTTCAAAACATAAATTTCTAGACAACACACCTCATGCACTACATGAACCTACCTCACGCCCATGTGCACAGCTGGCACTCTTCCAAACCATAAAAAAAAACGACCTACGTAATACTTAATAAATACAAAAAATATAAAATGACGTATACTTAACCTACCAAAAACATTTTATCTCATATAAAACAGAAAATAAAATAGAACTAAATGGATAAAAATTGATCACAAACGTCCCCTTCCATATTTGGATCCTTTTATAAAAAAATTATACTAAAATAAGGGTCCGTTTGGGGCAACTGCGGTTGTTTCAAGTTGTTGTGAAGTCGCTACAAAAGAAACTATTTTTCAAAAAGCTACAGGTGGTTATTATAATTTTATTTTATTTTCAAAAAGTCAAACCGGAGCTCTCTGACAGTCGCCACATTTTAACAGCTCAAATTGAAAAAAGTAACTTTTTACCACCAAAATTTCTAAAAATAGCAAGAAAACACTTCACCAAACAAAACTGTAGTGGCAGTCTGAAAAAGCAAAGCAGACAGAAAGCTATCCCAAACAGACACTAAGGGCCCGTTTGGGGCAGCTTATAAGTGCGGGCGGCGTTTTGAAAACGCCGCCATACAGTTTGGTTTGCACTTTTTGGTAGATTATTTAAAACAGCGTTTTTTATTTCTTAAAAGACGCANGGGTTTTCATCTTCTTCCTCAAGAATTTTATTTTCTTGATCCACCTCATGTTTTTCCAATTTTAATTGTTCGGGAATAGCTATCATTTCTTGGAGGCACCAGATCTCTCATTGTTTTTCCAATTTTAATTGTTCGGGAATTGCTATCATTTCTTGAAGGCACCGGATTTCTCGTTGTAAACCTTCCATAATGAGTTCTTGATTGGGTCTTGCAACATTTTTACATAGTGGCATGTTGTTTTATTGGAAATTTGTAAAGGAAAATAAGAATAGGATGAAGGAGCAGCACAGACGTGAAGAACCAAGAGGACAGAAACTGTCAACAACTGAATTCCGGTTTCAAAAGGAAAGAACAAGAAAATATCAAACTTTTCAATTCTAAGAAGCTGAAACTGAACTAACAGAAATCCATAATTCATAGTAACCTGCGCTAGACTTTGCTAGGATACTATTTAGAAGCAGCAACCGCAAGAATGAGAAAGGAAACAGCCATGCACAAGCAGAATTCTGAAATTCTGCAAAGCGTAATTCTAGAGTAAAACCCACGCCTGAGCAACACGTGAAAAAATCCAGAAATGTAAATACCTGTGACGGAAGCAGCCACCAAAGGAACAAATAGGCAAGAAACAACCAAGAGAAACAGCAACAGAAGAAAACAAGAAGCAAGGCACGTAAAAACAGAATGCTTTAGTTAAACCGAAAACCTATGGCGCTGGAACTTTGTTGGGAGATTCTTGGACCGAGGTTCAACAGCCCATCGAGAAGGCTAGCGGATCATGGCTAAAACTGGGATTAAGAAACCAAAGCTCTGACACCAAAATGATATCAATAAATAGTATGGACGCAAAAATCAGCAAAAAAATTTAAAAAAAAATAGGGGAAACAATAAGCACAGCAAGAGGAAAATTATTGATGTAAAGAAAGCACAAGAATATATATGGCAATACACCACCTGGGCTGCCAACTCAAGGATACAACTGCAAGGAAGATGAATGGGTAGCCCAACCTTCCCAAAAGAAAGAAATTCATAATTCTAAAACCTAAAATCTGCCCCTATACACAAAACAGCCCCTATTTATAAGCATTGATACTGCCCTTATTACAAGTTTGTCATCTAAATAGAAAAACACAAAAAAAAACAAAACTAAATCATAAAACTGAATTATAGTATAATATAAACAGCACTAGTACTGACGCTTGTGCGTCTGTAGCACTGAAAGTTAGATGGGATAGTGGTTAGTAGAAAGCACATGACACATTGATTCAAAGTCAACTAAGGGTGCATTTGTTCAGCTTCTTGGTTGGATTTTTTAACCGGATTTCAAGAATTACGTGTTTTATTTGCACTTTTGTCGAATGCGGTTGAAATCGCGACACACTTCGGCTTGTAATTTACCCATGGCGCAACCACAGAGAATCTCCGGTGTTTAGAAATTCCGCTCGTGATTCTTAATTTGCCCCTGCGCTATTTTTTTTCTTTTCTTTGGGAAAGTTCTGTGTTGTTTTTCAAAAACAGTATTTTGTTTTGCATTTTGGACAGAGCGAGCACCATGCATTAAAAACCACCATAAATATATCATTATAACCGCACATTCTTTATTGAAAATTTCTACTTTCATGGCATAATATAAAAATATTAACCAGAGTTATAAACTCTTATCAAATATAATTATGCTGAAAAAATTTGCCTTTATCATGTTCAAATTTGGGTGTTAGATATGTAAAAACAAAAAATCTGTGTGGTATATATGTAAATCACCCAATATTTTAGTGATATGGGTTTGAAACACTTTCAAATTTGGGTTCAAATCAGTTTCAGAATGATCCAACTTAAATATCTTTGATTTCAACAAGTTCAAACTCCAATGGCCAAACGTCTAATGCTAGAGGTTATTCCTCATTAGTTATGATATCGTGGGAATAGCTGCCTAATTATATATATTTTAAGGCATATGATCTAAATTCCCTTGTTGTTATATATTAAAAAAAATTTGTTCATGATAAGTGAAAAGAATTTGAGTCATAATCATTGGTTTTATTCCAAATATTTATTCATTTTGATGATTATATAATTTTAAATTTTACTCAACACAATAAATTTTAGAAAAAATGCAATTTTTAAAATCTAGAATCATCTTTATTTTATAATTTATTTTGAGTTTACTTTTGTATTTCTGCTTATTTAAGAAATACAGTTAAATATGAGATTAAACACATTGAAAGTAACTACAAATTCTACATAATATCTACTGAGGGGGTATTTCAGACATTTGTGCACATAAAGCACTTTCAAAACTGTATTTCTCAAACAAATCAACTGCTTCTAAAACGCTAGTTTATGAACAACAGATTTTTCATAGTAGCTTTTGAATTGAGATTTTATACAGCTACAGCCGGAACAAATGCACCATAAGTTTCCAAAACTTGCTTAAATACACATTCAAGATGCAACGCGAGAACCCACCACCATAGAACTAGGCATCAAATGTTACCTTCCAGGGAGAACAAAACATCCATAAATAAAAGACAAAATCTAAAATAAAAATCTTCATGAAACTAACAATCACGCATGTAGAAAGCAAGCAAAATTCAAGAGAAAACTAAGAGAAATATTGGGACCAAATCCTTCTTTTGCAAAGAGGACTACCCCATATTAAAAATAAATAAATATAAGATACAGCACTTAGAGGAGAATTATGAAGAAGTTTGAACATAAAACAACTTAAGTATGTTTATTAATTACATAGATGGTAGAAGTTCATGGGTTATAAGACTCCGCCTACAAGAGAAATTCATATTCATTAATGAGTTTCTCTTCTCTTATGAGCCCTTCTCTGTTTTACCTCTTTTCAAATTATTCAAGCACATCGTTCTCTTCGCTAAAACAGGTCACTATAGTTCATCACTTTGAACCAATTTCTCATGACAACGCAATCTTTTTTTTATTATTTTTAAGTGCATAAATCATAGAAATATGAATATTTGGACTTCATTAAAAGATGCTAACATATTTCTTCATTACATGATGCTAACATAAATCATAGAAATCATAGTTCATCGCTCTTCGTTGCTGAAAAAATTCTCCTACATTATATTTTGCTTTATTGTTTTCTTTTGTTGTCTATGTATAAGCATATAAAGATAATGTCCCTCATAAGTCTCTCTTCTTTCTATCACTATAACTCTTCAAAATTATGAAGCATCTTGCAACATAAATACGCTCAATTGTCTTCCTCCTATTAGTTTAATATTCTCTCCAAGCTACTTCATCAACCACAGGGGGTTTAGGGAACCTGATCTCCTTATGTATCTGTTACGCATATTACAATTCTGCAATCTATATTCTCCAATGATGATTGTGATAGTGATTTATATCCCCACTATATCAATACTCTCATCAACACTCTCTATTGATACCAATGTTTCAGATCTTCATGAAGTCATTCCTGACAAGGATCTCATTAAAAAATCATTTCATCTAATTCATGTTAATCTCCCTTCGGCAAATCAATCACATTCCTATTGTAACATTCGCAATCATTGGAAATAAAACTTTGATTGCTTCATCTTTGTTTGCTAGTATTTTTATATTCAATATGACATCTTCTATGCCACCTTATTAAGAGGTGTTCAAAGATATAAATTATCATGTGTGAAAACTTATAATAAAAAATTGTCTTATTTATTATTGTATTATTTCCTCATTATTAATAATATTCTTTAGTTTTGCATTATCATGCCTATATATAGGCACATGTATACTTGAAATAAGAAAATAATCATATGTAGTCCTTTAAAATTATCTCTTCCTTCTAAAAACAACCATGATAATTTAACAAAGGTTTTTGCAAGCACAAAAAGTTACAACTAATAATAAATTCTTTAAAATCAAAGAAGATACAAGTGAATAGTACCAAATAACGAATAAAATTCCCAATAAAATTTCACAATGCAATTCACAAAATTAACGCTTACGATCATACAAACTAATCAAGAAACCAAGAAAACAAAAAAGGGAATAAATGAACAATTAATTAAAAAAAAAGCTTACTAATGAAATTAATATCAGAAAGGAAGAAGTTTGAGTAATGGCAGTTGATGCCCTAAATTGCCAACATAGCTGTTAGTCAACTAATTACTATAGTCTTTTCTATTCATGGATTTTCGAATTAATCTTGGAGGATTATAACAATGAAAAAAAAATTCATGTTCACCAACAACTCTAAGAATTGGGAAACGGGAAGGAAGAAGAAAACAAGGAATGAGGATTTTAGTAATGAACCCATGACTACTGAGACAAATTTATTACCTATTCAACACTATAATACAAGTTATGATTACTAAAATGCATTCACTCCCTCATACCTTTAAATAGGAGTATTTATAATCTTACAAGGACAACAACATATTTATTAAACCTTCAACATTAAAATACTAGTTATGAACCCATGATTACTAAGACACAATTACTCAATCTAAGGTCCCACTATACTTTTTAAACCTAACATTACCGACCCCTTCAAATTTTGAACTAGCCCTCAAGGTTGAAGCACAAAAATAAAACAAGACTCATTTCACGCGTTTACTACCCATTCATTCCTTGATTATTTTCTTACTTTCATTGGTTGGTAATCTTAAACTTGTCATCAAACACTTGTCAATACAGCTGCTAGGAAGACAGCTGGAGTGAGGATGATAGTTACTAGGCTGATGATGTGCTGCAGAATGTAGATTTTAACAGTATGGAGGAATATTGGTGCATGTAGAAGATCAGGGCAGTGTGAGTAGGAAATGCGGGAATAGAATTGGAGCCGTTAAATGCTTGGATGTCAACAATGACATAGACAAAGAAAATTGGATCTAACATAATTTTGGTTGGCATGAACCAGAAAGGATGAGACACTAGAACTGGTGAAACATTCAGTGACTNCAAACGTCTAATGCTAGAGGTTATTCCTCATTAGTTATGATATCGTGGGAATAGCTGCCTAATTATATATATATTAAGGCATATGATGCTAAATTTCCTTGTTGTTATATATTAAATAAAATTTGTTAATGATAAGTGAAAAGCATTTGAGTCATAATCATTGGTTTTATTCCAAATATTTATTCATTTTGATGATTATATAATTTTAAATTTTACTCAACGCAATAAATTTTAGAAAAAATGCAATTTTTAAAATCTAGACTCATCTTTATTTTATAATTTATTTTGAGTTTACTTTTGTATTTCTGCTTATTTAAGAAATACAATTAAATATGAGATTAAATACATTGAAAGTAACTACGAATTCTACATAATATCTACTGAGGGGGTATTTCAGACATTTGTCCACATAAAACACTTTCAAAACTTTATTTTTCAAACAAATCAACTGCTTCTAAAACACAAGTTTATGAACAACAGATTTTTCATAGCAGCTTTTGAATTGAGATTTTATACAGCTACAGCC
>JXCR01075060.1:4756-20133 GCA_002079205.1 Phalaenopsis hybrid cultivar | reverse complement strand
GCTTCAAGTCTCGACCTTTCTTCTCCGTCGACGTCGCCGATGATGGCCATGGCGGCTTCCACTTCGTCGATTGGAGGTTGGGGGAGAAGAGAGCAGTGAAGTCTTGTTATTTCTTTGATGATGTCGTCGCTCGAATGCAGATGGGAGTTCATGTTTTGTGGGGAGTTCTTGATCAAAGGAGAGATTTTGGGAGAAGGAGGAGGAGAGGGTTCACGAGGAATGGAGAAGAACCAGAAGAAGAAAGCGAGATGATGGTGGTCACCAACTTCACGAGAGTTTTTGTGCTTTGTTTGGAAATTTTATGTTGATGATTTTGGTAAAAGATTTTGGATCAGAATATCTGTTTTGAACTAAGTTAAAAAAAATTTCGTCTCATGCCAATCATCATCATGAGATGTATGACGACATGACGCTCAATAGTTGGTCATTCATACGTGCGGTATTGTGACGTAATATTTTCTCGAAGTAGTGAGTCTTTAAACTTTCTCTCGGGCGAAAAAAAAACTTGCTTTTGATTTAGATTTAATGTGATTTGATTTTTTCTTGTGATTTGTTATTTACTATTAACAGTGTAATATAAGAGTAGTTTGATATTTGTATTTTTTTTTTGTTGAGAGAGATAAAGGAGAAATTGAGCTCTGTGTTTTTGGCGGTAAGTGTACAGATGTTTAACGGTAAATACAGTATAACGGTCGTTAAAGAGTTAGTTGTGAAAGATAAATAAATAAAATTTATGAGTCGTCATAATGTGAGAGTTGAGTTCAAATTATGTGCTAGGGATACTGACATACGTGCTACTCAATTTTTATGTATTTACGTATTTAATATTTAGATTTTAGTTTTTACATACACATGTAGTGACTGTTTAGGAAGACACGTTAACGGTCCAAGAGAATAGACGANTAAATATATATATATATATATATAATTAATTAATTAATTAATTAACTCGGCTCTTATTTATTATAAAAAGAGAGAACATGAAATAAAATGAGAAAAATATAAAGAAGAAATAATAAAAAATTTTGAAAGAAATAAAAAGAGGAATAGCTTTTAAATATTTTTGATACATTTGTACTTAAGCTTTAAATTTTAATATATTTTAAAGTATGCTTCATATTAATATTTGTTTTAAAAGAACATATTCGTTGACTTCTAACTAGCTCAAATTTAAATTGTTTGCTTATACCTTTATTTAAAAGCCATCAAGTAGTTAATTCATGAGAGATCTTAGCTCAATTAACTCCTTACTTAAAGCTCTCAAAATTGATATTCTAAGTGTATATAGAGAAAGTGTCTGCACGAATCTGGATGAGATCTGATGGTAAAGACCAAACAAGACATATCAAAGGAAGGTCCGTCGATAGGAGATCCAGAAGTCCAATTGTCTGATCAAAATTATGAAGTAAATGCCAGCTAAGACAATCGAATGGTTTGGCCCTGAGTAATTTGACCGAAAGAGAAGCACATGGGGGTCGAAGTCATTCCTTATGATGGAACCTGCCAAGGGAAAAGCTAACACTCGGGTCCTGCAGTTTTATCGTATACCTTAAGCAACCTCTCTGAACATCATCAAGTGTTTATGAGATAGATCTTAAACACCCCTTGAGTTCTTTTCCTCTAAGTGCGGCTACATATTAGATTACAATGAGTTAACTACTTTCTATTTGATAGCCTAGCTTTGCTCTACCGATCGAGATTCAGATGGGATGAATTGACCAACTGATCGACACAACTTAGCTGATCAAGTCAATCTTGTCGGCATATTAGCAGTAAAAAACTAGCTAAATGACAGCATCAAGTATAGCCTACCAACAACCTCTAATGAACCTAGCAGACCGAAGCGCCTCACTAGCCTAGCCAACCAATAGTATTTTCTAAGCTTAACCGACTGACAGTGCCTACCAAAGGCATGCCCATCCAACCAGCTCAGCATTAACTAAGGTTCTAGGCCCACATACGTAAGATACCCATAATAACATGTACAACCCTCACTAAAATAGGGGCATACACGACATATTGCATCTACTTTCTCCATAAACAGATGATCATTCTATAAATAAAAGGTCAGACGCTTCTCTCAAATTATTGTCTATTATTATACAACTCCCCCTCCCTCCCTCCTCCCTCCTCCCTCCCTCCATCCCCATCATCTCACACCATATTCCTTGGATTTGATTCAGTGACAAATCACGATTCAACAATAAAACTTAACATGTACATTACTTATATAATAAACAATAAATTTCATAAAACATCGTTGCTGAAGCATTAGCGAGTCATATTTCCATGAGCTTAAAAGTAAGGTCAAAAGTTGAAATTTTAAAAGAAAGGACATTAACATATATACCACACATTTTTTATATATTTATATATCTAACATCTAAATTTTGATATTTACACGTGCATGTCATTCAGATCTTTAACATCATATAAGAAATACTACTATTAATACACATTTTCATGCATAGATTTAAAAGCTTGATATGTAATACATAAGAATTATGTGAAAGCACATAAATTTCCCTAAAAAATTAGACAGAGCTCAATCTTTATGAAATATTTCTCATGTTATATATATATACATAATAAAATATTGGAGAAATGGTTGAAAATTAGGCAGATCAAACCACCAATTGCTACAGTCACAGTTGTCCCGTGATTTCTTCAATATTACAATATAATTATAAATTGCATATATTTGTAATATTTGTTTTTTCTGGTTCAAATTATTCTGCATAGTCGGATAACTTTTGCAGTCAAACCTGTAGCAGAAAAAAAGCCTTTCATGATTAATTATTGCGTGCGGAGAGCTCTGAGATGTGCGCTCTCCGATCACAGCCGCAGATCATAGCCGCAGATCAAGACTACCCACTGTCATACAGCCTTGATCTACGGCTGTGATCGGAGAGCCCCACTGTCATACAACCTTGATCTGCGGTTGTGATTGGAGAGCACACGCAGCTCTGCATACGCTCTTCGCACACAATAATCCTTCGGCCTTTCAGACGAGGTTTATTATAGAGTATTTACATTGACATGCAAATAAAATATTTGTTCAAAATAAAAATATATATATTATTTATAATCACCCTAAATAATATATTTAATATTAGTTTAAGGGTTTAAACCATAATTAAAATATAGTTATCACAGACTGAAAAAAGTTTTTGACGTGAGATGTGTTACGCATATATATATATATATATATATATGAAAGTTTTGATGTTAAATATATAAATAAATGAAGTTGTGGCATGTATGCTTTTTTTTACTATTATTTGAAGAGATCCTAAATTTGCTGAAATTTTTTTTGTCGGGACTCCGGCCCTAGTTCTATGTGCGAACTCCAATAATATGTCGTCATGTGTGCTACATCGTGGAAGTTTATTTGAGATTATTGAACTAGAACCGCGAAAAATATTTTAGAGTTATTTCGGGGTTATTTAAGATAAATTTATATATTATGCTTCAATAATCCTGAATAACTCAGAAATAACCCCAAAATAACTTCCGTGATTCAACTTCAATAATCCAGAAATAACAACGCAGAGGTTATCTCGAGTTTATTTCTAAATTGTTTCGGGTTTATTGAAGTAAAATATATGAGGTTCTCTTCAATAAACTCGAAATAACTAAAAAATAACATCTTTGGGTGTTATTTCATAGTTTTAGAAATAGAACTGCGAAGATTATTTCGGGGTTATTGCGGAGTCCGCGGTTCCACTTCAATACTTTTTAGGTGGGTCCGATATAGCACACATGACGGTATTTTACTTAGACTCAGCACGTAGAGCTACGTCGGGAGTCCGAATAAATTTTTTTTCTATATTTCAGACGTGCGAAAGTAGGATGCGACCAAAGAGTCCAGTCGCTTGGAAGTCAAAAAGGAATGCCTCACTTTTAATGAGATTGTTCGAAAGCGCAAATCAAACTCGCATCTGCATTCAACAAACACAATTTTGAAAGTCAATAGAGAAGCGAAAACAAATATGACCTTAAATTGCTACTTAAAAAAAAATAAAAAACATGTATGTATTTATGATTACAACATCATTCAAAAATTTATATTATTCATAATAGTTCTATAATTATTCTCTTGGGTGCGAAACTAATATTATTTTATAAGTGCCCAAAATCATTATATATATATATATATATTATTTATAAGAATATAAATGAAAATACTAAGGAACAAGCGGCATACAAAATGAGCGACATACATATTAGGTGACAGAGTGGGGCTAAGTTCATATAGACTTTGCCTCCTTGACAGTAATGAGGCCTCTAAAAACTAATTAGACAATTCATATACACTCAGGTACTTGGTTTCTCAAAATTAGTGCAAAATGATTATAAAATTGATAAGAGAAAACTATATAGAGGATTTATTATCTTATAAATTTTTCTTTACAAACCCCCACCCAGTTTTCTTGGAGTCTATTCTCGCCCCTTCATTTTGTCACGCAATAACCGAATGAGATCGCACAATTATGCCTAAATCAATGGTCATTGTGTTTTGAACAACGACCTAAATAGAAGTTATAGATCGTTCGATACCAGGATGCGCAACACCAAGAATGATACATGTCATAAAGGTGTGACGGGAGGGACTAACCTTCAACTTTTTGTTGTTGTTTTTCCTTTGCTGTCTTTGCTCTGGCGACTTCGTTGGCGTCTGAAGCCCTCCAGTCATCTGGATCATCCCCCCTTCCATTACCCGGTTCACTGTCCTTTCCACAGTATACCGAGGGACCGACATCCGACTCCCTTCCAATACCTCTTGGACATTCCGCAGCTCGGCCAGTAAGTCCCTTGGCTTCCTACCTGCCACCTCCCGTGGGCGAGTGGCAATGTCCTAGTCGTTAGATGTAGAACCGACCAAAAATTTTGTTACGCAAGTCATTAATCTTATTATCAACACTAAGCAAGCAAACTTTTCGCCCAAGAGAAAACATGACAAACCCTTTCTTATTGACCTTGAAGGAGAAGTAGTGACTAAAGAGGTCAATTAACTAAGTGATACCAAAATGATGACAAAACAAGATGGAAGTCATGAAGGCTGAGTTGGAGTTCAGAATAACTTGGGCCAGAATGACCTAGTATTTAGTAAACATGCTCTTAAGCTTCGACCATAGGGCAATCAGAGACTGTAATTAAACTAATCCTAGTAGAACACTAGATCAGGGCCTCTACCGTCTCTCGAACGCCTTGCAAAAGGCATTATGTGGAGGGTGATCTGGACACCTGACACATAGCGCTCCTGGAGACTCTTTACGTCTCGGTCCATTAAAGAAGAGGAATCAATATCCCTCACGACGCCGAAGAGAATCGAAGAATACTTGGAGCCATCACAGTCGAATGAAAAGAACATAAGAAAATGAAGGAAAATGAATCATAAAACTCATATAAAAAAGTAAAAAAGTGGAATAGGGCGACCCCTAACCCTATTTATAACGCGGGCATGCAAACCGAAGAGCCGCATAAAGATAAGTGTCGTGTCAATTGTCATTTCAAATTCCTCAAAAAAAAAATTTATTAAGAATTCCATCATTACATGTTTCAAACAAAATGCTTATTAAATGGGTCCACTATGGTTACAGACAAGACATATCCCTTCTCAAGCAACCTATGGAGAACCATCTCTCCATCAAGACTAATTTGCTCCATCTGGCTAGCTTCATTATGGAATCGACTCAAAATTACCAAACCTCGAATGGATCCCATCTCAGCTTGGATGTCATTCAAGAAACCTAGCAGCGACATGACCTCTCCTTCAAGCCTAATGATGATAACTGAATGTTGTTGAAAGCGACCTTCAGACGTTCGTAATGAGTCATCCATCCCAACACAGATGAGTCGACAAGACTTTCCATTGTTTGGTACAAAACCTCAACCATCTCCTGCACCCATCATGTCACTGACACGGGAGGGAGTCTCTAGTACACATACTGATCCTATTGAGAGCTTTCACCTATGTCAATCGAAGGAAGGCTAGGGGGAGATGATTGCATCAAGAGACTAGGCGACAACAAAAAAACAAAATCAACCACATCTCTCGGCGGCCCACCGTCCTCGACATCCTCTATCCCGATTGACACATTTGCATTTAAAAGGAAGGTCAAGTTATTGCGCCATCCAAAGTCAAAAGAAATTCCTTAGATACCCATGAGCCTCTCAAGCTCCGACCAGTCGAGGGATGAACTTTCTCTCTCGATATGGAACCTCCTCCCTTTCTCCCCGGGGCAACAACAAATAATCAACCACCACCTCTGTCCTTGAGCTACAACGATCATCATCAACCTTTTCATCGGATGAGGTCGGCAGGTCAACCACAACCCTAACCTTGCTCGGACCAAAACCCACAAGTCTTCGGAGCCTCTTTGGTGACTATCTTTCGTGCCCCTCGAAAGAAGCAATATGCTTGACTAACTTAAGATCTACAATCTCTCATCTTCTTTCTTTCTTGACTACCTTTTTCTTTTTTGGGGCAAATATCGGAGTAGGTAGATACCCGACAAGGCCAGTAGACTCGAGTTGACCATCTTGTTGGTCGTGTCACCTAACATAATGCCTACTTAGCAACCCAAGAAATATTGACAAAAGATGAACAACCCAACTCCTGACCTTATTTATATGACACGCCTGACACAAAAATAAAGGGAAAACTAATCGTTAAAATTTCTTAATTTTTGTGGCACGATTAAGAAAATAATTTCTCCGCCCTTANTATATATATATATATATATTATTTATAGGAATATAAATGAAAATACTAAGGAACAAGCGGCATACAAAATGAGCGGCATACATATTAGGTGACAAGTGGGGCTGAGTTCATATAGACTTTGCCTCCTTGACGTTAATGAGGCCTCTCAAAACTAATTAGACAATTCATCTACAATCAGGTACTTGGTTTCTCAAAATTAGTGCAAAATGATTACAAAATTGATAAGAGAAAACTATATAGAAGATTTATTATCTTATAAATTTTTCTTTACAAACCCCCACCCAGTTTTCTTGGAGTCTATTCTCGCCCCTTCATTTTGTCACGCAATAAACAAATGAGATCGCACAATTATGCCTAAATCACTGGTCATTGTGTTTTGAACAATGACCTTTGTCTCAGAAATATAAGTTATAGATCGTTCGATAACAGGATGCGCAACACCAAGAATGATACATGTCATAAAGGTCTGACGGGAGGGACTAACCTTCAACTTTTTGTTGTTGTTTTTCCTCTGCTGTCTTTGCTCTGGCGACTTCGTTGGCGTCCAAAGCCCTCCAGTCACCTGGGGTCATCCCCCCTTCCATTACCCGGTTCACTATCCTTTCCACGGTATACCAAGGGGTCGACACCCGACTCCCTTCCAACACCTCTTGGACATCCTGCAGATCGGCCAGTAAGGCCCTTGGCTTCCTACCTGCCACCTCCCGTGGGCGAGTGGCAATGTCCTAGTCGTTAGATGTAGAACCGACCAATAATTTTGTTACGCAAGTTATTAATCTTATTCTCACGCTGAGCAAGCAAACTTTTAGCCCAAGAGAAAACATGACAAACCCTTTCTTATCGACCTTGAAGGAGAAGTAGTGACTAAAGATGTCAATCAACTAAGTGATACTAAAATGATGACAAAACAAGATGGAAGTCATGAAGGCCGAGTTGGAGTTCAGAATAACTTGGGCCAGAATGACCTAGTATTTAGTAAACATGCTTTTAAGCTTCGACCATAGGGCAATTAGAGACTGTAATTAAACTAATCCTAGCAGAACACTAGATCAGGGCCCATATCGTCTGTCGAACGCCTTGCAAAAGGCATCATGTGGAGGGTGATCTGGGCACCTGACACATAGCGCTCCTAGAGACTCTTTACGTCTCGATTCATTAAAGAAGAGGAATCGATATCCCTCACGACACCGAAGTGAATCGAAGAATACTTGGAGCCATCACAGTCGAATGAAAAGAACATAAGAAAATGAAGGAAAATGAATCATAAAACTCATATTAAAAAGTACAAAAGTGGAATAGGGCGACCCCTAACCCTATTTATAAGGCAGGCATGCAAACCGAAGAGCCGCATAAAGATAACTGTCATGCCAATTGTCATTTCAAATTCCTCAAAATTTTATTTTATTAAGAATTCAATCATTGCATGTTTCACACAAAATGCTTATTAAATGGGTCCTCTATGGTTACAGACAAGACATATCCCGTCTCAAGCAACCTATGGAGAACCATCTCTCCATCAAGACTAATTTGCTCCATCTGGCAGGCTTCATTATGGAATCGACTCAAAATTACCAAACCCCGAATGGATCCCATCTCAGCTTGGATGTCATTCAAGAAACCTAGCAGCGACGCGACCTCTCCTTCAAGCCTAATGATGATAACCGACTGTTGTTGAAAGCGACCTTCAGACGTTCGCAATGAGTCATCCATCCCAACACAGATGAGTCGACAAGACTTTCCATTGTTTGGTACGAAACCTCAACCATCTCCTGCACCCGTCATGTCACTAACACGAGAGGGAGTCTCTAGTACAAAGACTGATCCTTTTGAGAGCTTTCACCCATGTCAATCGAAGGAAGGGTAGGAGGAGATGATTGCATCAAGAGACTAGGCGGCAACATAAAAAACAAAATCAACCACATCTCTCGGTGGCCCACCGTCCTCGACATCCTCTATCCCGATTGACACATTTGCATTTAAAAGGAAGGTCAATTTACTGCGCCAGCCAAAGTCAAAAGAAATTCCTTACATACCCATGAGCCTCTCAAGCTCCTACCAGTCTAGGGAAGAACTTTTTCTCTAGATATGGAACCTCCTCCCTTTCTCCCAGAGGCAACAACAAATAATCAACCACCACCTTTGTCCTTGAGCTACAACAATCATCATCAACCTTTTCTTCGGACGGGGTCGACAGGTCAACCACAACCCTAACCTTGCTCGGACCAAAACCCACAAGTCTTTGGAGCCTCTTTGGTGACTATCTTTCGGGCCCCTCAAAAGAAGCAATCTGATCGACTAACTTAAGATCTACAATCTCTCATCTTCTTTCTTTCCTGACCACCTTTTTCTTTTTTGGGGCAAATATCGGAGTAGGTAGATACCCGATAAGGCCAGTAGACTCGAGTTGACCATCTTGTTGGTCGTGTCACCTAACATAATGCCTACTTAGCAACCCAAGAAATATTGACAAAAGATGAACAACCCAACTCCTGACCTTATTTATATGACACGTCAGACATGAAAATAAAGGGAAAACTAATTGTTAAAATTTCTTAATTTTTGTGCCACGATTAAGAAAATAATTTCTCCACCCTTATCACAACTGTCTCCACCAAAGACCAGAAAATTTCAGAGAACTAATATGTATACACTAGAACTATCGAAATAAATCTCAAAGAGAACAAACGACAAAAAATAAAAAAACTTCCCCCAAGGGTAAACAACCAATTGTCAAGTTATCGTCAAGCAAGTGAAGCCGCGTCTTTAAACCCGGGATAGGTTATAGCTCTGGGGATGGTCCCTCGCTCGATAGCGATAAGATCCACCAAGGGCAAGAAGTAACATAATAACAGCAAGTGATATGACTTAAAACATGCTTAATTTCCTTTCTCGTTTGTACTTGTTTTATGGATGAAATTGTACTTTAAAAAATGATATTTTTTATGTTTTCATGCCTGTACAACATGTAATAGGACTGAAACAAAGTTGAGAAGAAACATAGCGAAGTAGAGGTGAAAATGAGTTAAAAACAAGTTGGTGAACTGGCGCCTAGCCACCAGCCTTTGACCACCACACCTTGGCGCCATTCATGTGGTGCCTAGGCGCCAGAATCCAGCCGAACAAGATAAAAAGATTGGCGCCTAGGAGCCCGAACTCCCTGGAACAGTTTTTCTGCAGTTATTTCACATGATCGAAGGAGTTGTTTCAACCCTAAATAGAATATAAAAAGTCGATCCACACTAAATTTGTTGGAGCCAACATGAAAAAATCAATCTTGGATGCTTATTTCTAAATATGAATATTTCAAGTGAGTTGTATCTAATTATCTCGTATACAAATACCTTTATTTTCTTTCAGCCCTTTGGGATCCTGCTCGGCTTCGAGAGCTTGCAATCTACTTCTCGTCTAGCTTCGANTCGAGTTGGTTCGACATTTGTGATTTGTTGATCTCAATTTAGTCTTATATGAAAACTTGATTTTCGACCAAGGTAAATATTCTTTACCTAAGACGACGTAGATCTATATCCTACTTATTTGATTTTGACTCAACGACAATGCTTATCTGAAGAAGGGATGACTAATGCTGACAAACCATTTGTCCATGACTAGTGATGTGCTGCTTTTGCATTTCTTTTGAGAAAGCTGTCATGCTATTTACTAAGCTCAATTTTTTTATCCCCTATTTATAGTTTTAAGTCAAAGTTCAACAATGTATGAATGACTAAAATAAAAAAAAAATCAAGAAAGTTTATCTGAAACTATCTAATGAGGTGGATTGTGAAGCAGACAAATCTTGTAGGTTGATTCTTGTCCGATAATTGACTGGTTTCGAAGTGGAAGGCTAGTTCTATTGGATGAATTTACTTGACACATACTTCTAGTTAGATCTTGCAGGCTTTGAAAGATCATGTTCCGACCTCCCTTAAAGATAAATGAGAGAATTTTAATTGGGTTCTTAGTCAAATTTTCATAAGGTAGGCTAGATTGCAGATAACACACTCTCAGATATTTTGCTCTCATTTTGCGAAGATAGTTAAGATATGGGGTTCGAGGTTTTTTTCATAAATTCAAGTATCTATTGTTAATTATCCCTCGTAATAACAAGAGAGCATTTTTTATTAAGATTAGCTATTAAGAATTGAATATCCAACGTAAAGTAGCAACAAACTTTTGTTTTAAAATTATAATATTTATCATTGTGTACTCAAACTGAATAATGGGAGAAATGATGACGTGTCCGATCAAAATCTCATAGTTGCATCATCCCGGGCTATTATAATTTTGTTTACTTAGTCAGAGAATATAATTGAGTCAACATGACCAAATGATTCTTTTTAGCGGTCATTGATTGCATCGTTCAAGAGAATCTTATATATCTGGGGCGAATGCTTGTATAAGGAGACAAATATAAGTCAACCTTAGCTAATAAAGAATTTTGTGCTCATCAAATCTACCATTATGATTTATAAATCAATGAGCAGAGAATCATTGAAGAACTTACTGATTACACATGTGATTATAACTTAATGGTGTTATAGGCGGCAAGTCATCTGGTCAGAGGACTTTGGTGTAACTATGATTTTTGTTGGAAGCATGGAGTCAAATAACATAGATCATTTTGAATGTGAATATAATGATAAACTCAATGTGATCTTTGTTTCTTGTGATTTTATGTTAATCATAAATTTGTCACATGTAACTAAATGTTATGAAAAGTGAATAGAGTTTGCTATAGGCCTTAGATGTGANTGGACAAATCTGACAGGTTGATTGTTGTCCAAGAATTGGATGGTTTTTGTTCAGTTCTAACTTCTAAGTTGAAGGCAAGTCCTATAGGACAAATTTATGGAATCTTCTAGTGTGATCTCTTAATTGACAGTCAAAGTCTTACACTCTATGAATGACTGAAATTAAAGATACAAGAAAGTTTATTTAGAACATTTTAGTGAAGTAGAGTGCGAAGCGGACTAATCTGGCAGGCTGATTGTTGTTCAAGGATTGGGCACTTCTTGTCAAGTTCCAGTTGAAGGTTGGTTCTATAGGACAAATTTTCTTGATGAATTCTTCCAGCAAGATCCCCTTAATTGGCAGTCAAGTACTCTTGAATGAGGTGCCATTATATTCTAGAAATTTATTTAAGTGGAAAGATGACTTTGGTTTGTTGAACTCTAAATGTGAGTAGAGGCTTCTTTGCATGACTTGACGAGATTCAACTTTAGACGACTTATGGCTTTAGATGATTCAACCTTAGTTAGCAGTTTCAAGTTGGTTCGACATTTGTGATTTGTTGATCTCAATTTAGTCTTATATGAAAACTTGATTTTCGACCAAGATAAATATTGTTTACCTAAGACGATGTAGATCTATATCCTACTTATTTGATTTTGACACAACGACAATGCTTATCAAAAAAGGGATGACTAATGCTGATAAACCATTTGTCCATGACTAGAGACGTGCTGCTTTTGCATTTCTTTTGAGAAAGCTGGCATGCTATTTACTAAGCTCAATTTTTTATCCCCTATTTATAGTTTTAAGTCGAAGTTCAACAATGTATGAATGACTAAAATAAAAAAAAAATCAAGAAAGTTTATATGAAACTATCCAATGAAGTGGATTGTGAAGCGGACAAATCTTGTAGGTTGATTCTTGTCTGATAATTGACTGGTTTCGAAGTGGAAGGCTAGTTCTATTGGATGAATTTACTTGACACATACTTCTAGTTAGATCTTGCAGGCTTTGAAAGATCATGTTCCGACCTCCCTTAAAGATAAATGAGAGATTTTTTATTGGGTTCTTAGTCAAATTTTCATAAGGTAGATTAGATTGCAGATAACACACTCTCAGATATTTTGCTTTCATTTTGCGAAGATTCTTAAGATATGGGGTTCGAGGTTTTTTCCATAAATTCAAGTATCTATTGTTAATTATCCCTCGTAATAACAAGAGAGCATTTTTTATTAAGATTAGCTATTAAGCATTGAATATCCAGCATAAAGTGGCAACAAACTTTTGTTTTAAAATTATAACATTTATCATTGTGTACTCAAACTGAATAATGGGAGAAATGATGACGTATCCGATCAAAATCTCATAGTTGCATCATCCCGGGCTATTATAATTTTGTTTACTTAGAGAATATAATTGAGTTAACATGACCAAATGATTCTTTTTAGCGGTCATTGATTGCATCGTTCAAGAGAATCTTATATATCTGGGGCGAATGCTTGTCTAAGGAGACAAATATAAGTCAACCTTAGCTAATAAAGAATTTTGTGCTCATCAAATCCACCATTATGATTTATAAATCAATGAGCAGAGAATCATTGAAGAACTTACTGATTACATATGTGATTATAACTTAATGGTGTCATAGGCGGCAAGTCATTTGGTCAGAGGACTTTGGTGTAACTATGATTTTTGTTGGAATCATGGAGTCAAATAACATAGATCATTTTGAATGTGAATATGATGATAAACTCAATGTGATCTTTGTTTCTTGTGATTTTAGGTTAATCATAAATTTGTCACATGTAACTAAATGTTATGAAAAGTGAATAGAGTTTGCTTTAGGCCTTAGATGTGAATTTCAATGTTTGGTTTGTTTGTTTGAAAATCTTGATTTAAATTTAATTTATTGATTGATCTATTTGGTTGAGATTTTCAATCAACACAATCATCATTAGGGTTGGACTTTTGAAATATTTGCTATTGTACTTTATTTAAAAATTATCATTTTAATGTCACTAGAAATATTAGTCTTGTGAAATTCAAATCTTTTAGGGAGGAGGATCAAACTAATTAAGTGAGTCTTACAACCTTGTTCAGCAAAATAGATGACTGATTTAAGAGCGCGTGTTACTTGATTTTTAAAATAGAGAGTTGATAATTTTAAAATAATTGTGTACTTTTTTAAAAAAGGTTTTGCATGTTTCTTACAGCAAAAGCAATTTGACTGAGGATTTCATTTCAATTCGTGTTGCATTATGAAACTGTGTTTTTAAATATTTTGCACCATTGTCGAAACACTTGTCGGTCTTAAATTTCATACGTTTGACATATTAGAAAACTATGTATATATTTTAAATTGACTTGCATGATGAATGAGACATGATTTAGATTTTAAATTTACTTCAAGAAGCTCTTAGAAGACTTGAAATTTTTTGAATTTGACTTATTTGAGTAAACACCTGGATTCATGCACATTTTTATTTTGAATTTCAAAAGCCGCATCTTATGTTTGCTTATATGCCTGTAGTGGATTCAATAATGACATTAAAGGCCCAATATTTGATTTTTGTATTCAAAGTAATTTTAGACGAATTACTAAATCTTTTATCCAATTCTTTTTGTGTTCAACTTTGGTCATTAGATTTTATTGAATATGAAATTTAATTTCAGATATTTATTTTACTATTTATATTTTTATTTATTTTATAACTTATTAATGTCTTAATAGTTTAAATATAAGTTCTTTGCAAGTCTCAAATTATTGAAAATTTTAGCAATTTCTCGGCGTTTCCCTTGCGTAGGACATCATCAGTAGAACTGAATCTACCCTCCCATGTATAAGACATGGATGGTTGGCATTGTGCGACACCATGTTTGTTGTATCTTTTAACCCATCTGCTTTTAAAATGTACGAAGGCCTTTAATGTATCTACATGGGTTAAATACCAACATGTATTTTTTTCGTCGAGATGGAACAACCTGAACGAGTACTTAACAACTTTATTCATTTAGTTGGAAAAACCTAAATCAATACTTAAGATTTTCTGCATTGCAGGCATTGAAGACGAAGGTGAAATCGTCTAGATGTGTGAGAGAGATGGTTAAAGGGAGAATAGTGAATGTAGTTGAGGGATAAGGTGACTAAGAGGAGTGGCGGCAGAGTTGTCTTTTGGTGGTTGAGGTTGAGGGGCTTAGTTTGCAGATTGTTTTGAGGGAGTTTGATAGGTTTATGCAGCAGCGAGGAGATTAGGGAGTATGGACTGCTTGTGGATAGCTGTTCTTGGAAAAAAATAGGGAAACAAATAGGGAAAAATACAAATAGGAAGAGAGGAAGGTTGCAGGTTCTTCTGGAGCGATAGGAGGTAGGAGTTTTGGCTTATAGGTCTTTTGAACAAATGTGGATGGAGTGGGATCGAGAGGGTTGGAGTGTATGGGTTGTTCAAACAAAGAGGACCAAGGATGTTGGTGCTTGGGACGAAAAGAAGAGAGGTTGCGGGTTTTGTATGTAGCGGGTTTACGAGATAGAGAGGAACCTTTGGAATTGTTGCCCGACAATGTGAGTTTTGCAGGATTAAGTAGAGCAGGAGTAGGTATAGGGTCATTATGTGGGTATAGAGATGGGATTGGGTAAATTTTAATTTTAAATGAGTTTAATTTGATTTCAAAATGATTTTAATTTGATAATTGTAATAATCATATTAAATAATTATTAAATTTAGCATAATTCTTTTTTACTTTGATTTAATCTAATTAATTAATAATAATATTTTTTTAATTATTTCCCATCACAAAATTCATCATTTGCATCTCATACTATTTGTCGATCTTTTGCATTTGAGTTGATTTCTCATTTCACATTCATACAAGAATGTGTATGATATGGTGCCCTTTTAGGCATTTTCAATGTTTTGGATGC
>JXCR01075053.1:9417-24841 GCA_002079205.1 Phalaenopsis hybrid cultivar | reverse complement strand
CCCCCCCCATCTTACCTATCTTATTATAAATATGTTGTTTATTGTTTTAGGGTTAAGTTTTAATCTTTGCATTATTGAAAATGTGCATGTTGCATTACTAATAAAAAGAAAGATATAAGTAAGGGTCAGTGACCAAATAAAAAAAAAACAAACTATCTCCGCGAACAAAAACAAAAAATGGGTGATTTTCATCTAAGTTAACAAAATAGAACTTTCTTGTGAGGCTGAGAACAAAAATGAGCTGCCTTGTTAGATCTAGTGGTATGAGAGAAGAGCACGTGCTTGAGGTTAGTCAATAAAGCCAACTTTGATCCTAGGAGGAATTGTTGTTGCCAAGTCCTTTCCTTCATAGAATGACGAAAGAAATCCATAACATTAAGATTGTCTCCTTCCACAATAATACCATTGCATTCAGTTATCCACGCTGAAAAATAAATTGGATATGGAGAACCGCTGCCAATAAACATTTGCCTGTTTCGTTACCAACAATAATCCCAACACTGCCAAAGTCCTGAGGGAAGATGGGCTCCAGCAACATTAAACTTTATCCATCTCACGGGACCAGGGGGGACGAGTATCCGAGGGCAGGTAGTGCTCTCCAACTGTATGCTGCTTTTAGGTGGTGAGTACCTCAACCTGATTCTCTCACGCAACCCTCTCTCCCTGTTTTCTGCTTCCAGCTGCCGGTCTCTTCCCTGTTTCTCTATTTCTTGCTCTCGTCACCGGTCTCTCTTCCCCATCCCTGTTTCATGGTTGCTGTGACGCTGCCGCCGCAAACGCCACCTGCATCTTTCTGTCTTGCTGCCGCCGCAAACGCCACCTGCATCTTTCTGTCTTGCTGCCGCCTCTCCCCTGCTTCCTACCTAGCCACATGCTCCTTGCCACCCCTCTTTTGGGCTGCAAGTCTTTTCCTGCACCACCCTCGGACAGCAAGCCCCTCCTCTGCCAGCAGAGTATTGATAGTTTGTTTGCGTTTTCTGTTTTTGTTCGAGTCTTGATTGTATTTAGCTGTTTGGAGTAATAATATTTGTTTTTCTAGCGAATTAATGGCTAATTCCGGTACAAAGTAAAGGAGTTTTTGTTAGGTTTAAGTAAATTAATATATAAATCTTTATATATTACAGTTACACATGTAACTTCTGTACTTCTAAGCCCCCAAAAACTGCTTAAATACCTCATTTATCTCTTTAGATTCTTCCAAATCTTCTACAGCAATTACAAATTCAACTAGCTGAAACTCACGGGTAAGATGAGAGTATTTAGGGTTTAAAATGATTATAGATAAATTAATAGATATGTTTTTATATAATGTAACTAATCTAAAAATGTTAGCTCTTCTCCCCCTTTTTCTTTTTTTTTTCTTTTCTCTCCGCTTGCCTAGATCGCTAACCAGGTTGGATCACGGGAATGAGTTGGCTTAAACAGATACATATTTATATACGTTGACATATTGAAGAGTATATTTATTTTACCAAAATGTAAATAATATAAGCTAATCTCAGCCCTTCATTTTCTTCGAACTGATGCACAGCTATTAAAGTGGAAAATTTTAGATTGTTAGTGGTCATTAAAGGAGGTTAGTTCAGTAGTTAACTGATTAAGTTAAATTTAATTAATTTAATAAATTAATTTTATAAATCAAATTATATTAATAATTCATGTGTGATATTATATATCAATTTGATCCGTGTAAAATGTAAAATTTTATATGGTAGTTTCGCAAAATTTTAATGAATACAAAAAATAGGGTATATTTAAAAAAAAAATTAATTTCGGATGATCAGTTTGTAATAGTTCAGTTCTTAAGAATTTAAGATAATTCACTTTAGATACTAGAGTTATCTTTTGGAGTAACATTTAATATTGTAGTTTTTTCCACAACCTTTATGAGCATACTAGCTTTAAAAAAAAAAGATTATTTTTTAGAGCGGTGGTTTGAGTTTCATGAACCAGTTTATGTTGAGAAGAGCTATTATTTGAGCTGCATGCTATTTGTTATTATTTTCCTTGAAACAAAAAACTTTGTTTTTTTTTCTTTTAATCTTTTTCACCAAATGCTAATTTAATGCAACTTTATTACCTATTGGTTGAGTGATCTCGTTTGTTCAATTTTTTTTCTTTCCCTGAGAAAGTGGTGCTGTCTGTATGAGTTATCTTGGTTTATTTAAAGAATTTTTTTTGCAGGAAAGTTCATTAAGCATATCCAAAATCCTTCTTCCTCAAGTGTTTGAAAATATGTCAATGCATGAACTAAGAGCCCTTCTTGCTGAAAGATCATCAATGAACATATACATAAGAGGAGAATCCATAGCTATAAAATCAAATGTTATTGGTCTTTTATTGGAAGGGTTTGTAAGGAATGAAGATGCCCAGCAAGAGCTCATCACATCTCCTGCAGCATTGTTGCCTTCACATTCTAATTTGTCTGTAATTAGTTCAGAATCCTCTGGTCAGTATTTTACAGTCATTAAAAACTAAGATAGCAAACTTTTTTTCTTCGTCACTACATCATAGTCATTCATGTGATTACAAATAACACCTCTAAATGGGAAACTTAACTTCAAACTATGTGGCAATGGAAACGCCATATATCCTTTTATAAAACTTTAAGTCATTCTATAATCTTTGGGGTTAATCTTTCTGTCATTCTTTGAGTTAAATTGTGTGTGCAGACAATCAGGTTGATATATTCCATTGTTTAATTTTCACTTTTTCAAGTACCCGTTGAAACTATGGAGCTATAAAAACACCAGATAAATTTGGGTCAAATACAGATAAATAAGTAATAAGCAATGTGACGCACTCAAAATTGTCTGCTTAATTACTAGATATGTTTGAGAAGTATTGGAGAATCGTTCAGTTTCTTTCATTTTAACATGTATATGATTTATAGTCTTTGGTGATCTTCTAATAGAAAATGTAGAAATAACTACAAATAGTTTCATCAGTTCCACAAATCCATGAATTGGCCGTGTTAAGGAGGGAAGAGGGTGGCAGTCAAGGTGGAAGTCTTGTAGATGGCTGGCAGTCTGGTTTGAAACCAACTGAGGCAAATGACCTGGTGTTGGTTGGTGGTCTGGCTAGATGCTAATAATTGGGGCAAATAGGCTACCTGGTGGACTACTAGGGCGAAAGACTTGTGGGCTATTTTATAATATCTGTAAAAATTTGGCATATTCATCTATACATGTTGGCATTTTTGTGTGTGACGTGGAGCTCTACTGAACTGGGGCTGACCTAGCTGGGAAGGTTGAACTGGTCCAGGGAGGGAGGCAATGGGGCCGGGCGGCCCAATTATTTGGTTTAGGGTTGTCGCACATGTGCTCCTAGCTATCAATTATTATAAGTATGGTCTTTCTTTTCTTTAGGGTTAGTTTTTGCTCAGTTTTTTTGTCATGATAGTTGTCGGCGTCCCCTCTTTCGCTTTGTTAGGGCTTTATTTGAGGACAGGTGATGCTCCGATTGTATTCTGCTCTGAGGTGGTGATATGCTCGATCTTCACTCCCCTTTCCCTCCCCAGCGTGCTACTGCTGCTCTTGCACCCTGTCTAACCGCTATTGTTGCCCCTCCATCCCTGACTGCTTGTTGTGTTAGGGCTTTTGCCAGTCCCCCAACCTTTTGTCAGCTTCCTCTCAAACCTTCCGGCTTCCACCACCAAACCCAAAAATTTGGCAGCCTCCCAACGCCAAACCCTATCAGAGGGCATCAAGAGAATGTCAGCCTTTCCAACCGTCTTAAAAACTCGATGGTCAACTTTGTAAGATGCTGTTGTCTAGGAGCAAAAATACATATTTTACCCGCATTCTTAAAAAATGTAACGGGCTTTCAATGTACCTGCAAAGGGGTCAAATCGAGAACAAACTTTTCCTTAAGTGGTATTTTACTTTCCTCGAATGGCATTTAGTTCTCAAGGATGGGTACTCACATCTCTTAAGACGAGTATTTGAAAATCCCTGATTTTTTGAACATTTTCCAAATGAGTCCGCTGTCTACTTAATTCTCAAGGACCGACACTCATTGATACTAAAGTTAACTCAAACCACAAAAAAATGTAAATATTATTTCTGAAATTGTAAATTGGTTACAATGATAACTTTTCAAAACGAGAAATAAATAAACAACAAACACAACTAAACTCTTGAGGCAAGGACTAAGTGGTGGGTTGTGGTTGGACCATAGGTAGTTGGGGTAGTTGGAGTGCTACCTTTAACAATGGAGGGTTGGAGGGGTTGTGACAGTAATACAAGAAGGCTGGTGTGGTTACAGCTGGCAGCCGGGTGGCAAACGAGATTGTGGTTGGTTGGGAACGTGGGTTGTTGCTGCAGTGATGGGCGGAAGGGGATCTCGGGAGTCGGATAGGGGGGACAGACAGGTTTAGCGGCATTGGAAAGATTGGTTGGATCGCGGGAAGGAAGCGGGGAGTAGGAACAGACAAGTAGTGGGAATTACAGCTGAGTGGAAACAGTCTAGGATGACTTACAGTGGTGGGAAATACTGGGAGGGGGTTTTGTAGTGAGAAATGTTGGCTGGCGGCATGAATTAGGGCACAGGGATTTCGGAAAGGGTATTCCCACAGGATTGAGTTATAGTCGGAGCACCCTCGAACCTTTGGAGAAGATCACCACCTCAAACGTGTTATAGCCAGAGCATCTTATCATCATCGGATGGAGCCCTAGAAGGGAAGAGTCAATGTAGATAGTTATCCCTGTCAGAAATCATTAATCAAACTCACAAAACATGCCTTAATTCAACAAACACACAAGTAGAGATAGAATTGGGGAGAAATAAAAATAGGAGGGGGGGATAATTATTGCCCAATGAAAAGATGGGGAAGGGGCCAGTCCAATCTCTTTTTGGACCGAATCTCTTCCTGCTGAGCCGGTTGGGCCTTGTTCAACTTTAAATCCCCTCGTCAGTCTCCTGGGGTTGGGGGCTTCAACTTCATTTATCGAAGCTTCTGGTTTTTCGTCTGCATTCTTAGCCGCAACTGGATCACACTAGCGACCACACCATCTTTCAAGATACCTGAAAATCTTTCCCAGCTTACGAGCCAAACCACATCGGTGCAATTTTGTAGGAGTTTGCTACTGAACTAAATTGAGGGTCTGTTTGGGGCAGCTGATTTGGTGCGATGTCGTTTTGTAAACGTACTTGGCCTGCTTGGGTAAACTGTGTTTTGGCAGCTTATGTGTTTTCAAAATGTTGAAAACAGTATTTTTACACTGCATTTATCTAGGTGCGGTGACAGTTTTCTGGTTACGGTTTGGCTTTTCAAAAAAAATAAAAATCTGTAATAGCTACTGCACTTAGCTCATCGGCAAATTATTTTTAATCAGTTTATCAGCAGATTATTCAATAAGTTGCAGCTGCCCCAAACAGACCCTGAGTGCAAGGCTTGCCTCTGCTGCTGAATGTTTCTAAAGTACTCCCAAATTCGATAATAAACCGGATTTGAAGTGTAACCTTACAACTGGTGGTGGCATTGGCAATAGGGTATCGACCGTTAAATCTTGAAATGACCTCTATTGTGTCTATCCCAAGTATGGAGCTAGTATCTAAATTACATCATGTGATCTCGGACTCCAAAGGAAATAGGATGACATACTTCTCATCCTTAGTGAAGGAATATGTGTTTTTGAATCCGTCGTGGTGTATTCTCCGATCAAATTGTCACGCTCTCCCCAGCAAATGGTGACAGACATCCATGGGGACTTCATCGCACCACACGTGATCCTATGGCTTGCTCCTGATCAAAATTCCACTAAGCAGCTGCAATCAATGCAGAGTTTATTTTCTTTCTTTAGCCACTTCAGAAAATAGGGTCGAGAATGCCTCTGAGTCATGATACCCAACTTTTATACTATCAACATAGATGTAACATTCTATTTTTCCCCCCATTGATGATGAAATTGCACCTGTTTGTTCACTGTGCAGTGGGTGTAGAAGATATTATGCTAAAGCCATTACAAATCCCCCATATCCTCAGTAAGATCCGTCGAACTATAAGTGCTTCTCTTTCATCTGGTGGCAGATGGCACACCACGCTCTATTCCTCGGGTTTCTCCTCATTGCTAACCTCCTCTACAGTGCCATACTCAGTAAAAGACATGACTTGCCTTGTCGGGCAACTGGAGATAATGTGCATAAATCCGTGCATTTGAAATATTTTTTGATGGGCATTGTAGCGGGCATGCTACTAGATTTTTTTCTCATTGGGGGTGACTCGATCCTTATCCAAAGTAGTTTTCTCCGCTCCCTGAGGTGTGCTCCTATTGGTGTCTCCGATTTTGAGAGGTTGCCTGGCTGGTGGTAGTTGTCTGCTCGACTTTTGTGGTCCCTTTACTTTTAATTCTAAGGTTCAAACGTTTCCAAGTAATGAATAAGACTGCAGTTGCACCACGTTGCTAATAGTGTACTTCAAGCCCCTCAGATAACTGGCTATGGTATGCTCCTCTGGCTTGAACAAATCACATCTCATCTGCAATTGATCAAACTGTCTCGTGAACTCATCTACTGACAAGTTCCTTTATTGCAGGTAGTGTAGCCTTAAAAACACGTTCTATCGGTAATGGGGTAGGAGGTATTTCCTTTGCATCACTTTCTTTATCTTATCCCATCTGATAATTTTATCATTGTTTTCTCTATTTTTTTGTCTCTGCAAGTTCTCTCACCACATAAAGTTACTTTTCTTCAACTCGATAGTAGTTAATTTGATTCTCTTATCTTTTGACACATCCATATACCTTAAGATTTGTTCAACAAATTGCAACCAATCAATAAACTTTACTAGATCCATACACTCATCACATTCTAGCAGATTCACTTTGATGTCGAAGTCTTTGCCCACCAAATTATTTCTTATTTCTGAAATTTATGGAACGGATTTAGATACCCCTCTTTATCCCTCCTCTAAAACTGGAATCTGAAATTTCATGGCCTTTTTTCTTCATCGATCAAATTCTCCTTATGGAAGGGATTCAGTTCTTCCTCTCTTTCTCCGCATCGACTCTCCAGATCTCGGTCAAGGGTAACCTCTCCTTGGGTCATCTCATCAATCTTCACAAGCCTTTGCTTAATGCGACGAAGCTCTCGTCGTTTCTCTTCTTGGGTAAGCTCGGACATATATCTTCTTGGTGACATGGTTAGGGTCTGGGATTTGTAAAAGTGTAAATGGTAATTGGTGGTAGGAAAGAAATTTTTCGGTTTATAGTGGGGGCTAGGAAACCCTACGATAGAATTAGGGTTAGACTAGCTCTGATATCAAATGATACCAAAATTAACTCAAACCATAAAGAAGTTTGAATATTATTATTAAAATTGAAAATGGTTATTATGATAAATCTTCAAAACGGGAAATAAACGACAACAAACACAACTATACACTCTGGAGGCGAGGTCTAAGTGGTGGGCTGTGGCTAGACAGTAGGTATGTGGGGTGGTTAGAGTGCTACTGTCAACACTGGACGGTTGGAGGGGCTGTAGTAGTAATAGTGGAAGGTTGGTGGGGTCGTAGCTAGCAGCAAAGTGGTAAATGAGATTGTGGTTGCTTGGGAACGTGGGTTGCAACTGCAGGGATGGACGAAACAGGATCACTCTCTATGCCTCCTCCATCACTCATGCTTTCTCAAATGAACATTTTGAAAATTTGCTCTATCACCCCATTTCATCATAGCTCTTTGAGCTTCAACGATGTTGATGGTGATGATCTAAGACAACGATGTTCTACCGTGACAATGACAGGGCAAAACAAAATAAAGTACAAATCTTTCTTTTTCTATTTTTTTGTTTTATTTATAGAACACTCGATAATACTTAAAAAGAAAGTAAAATGGGAAGCAAAGGCAAGGGGATGCAGCTTGGTCTTCAATAGAAATGTCGTGGTGTAGGACAGAAGGGCGATACAGAAGAGAAGTTCGGATGCTTGCTAGGGCAAAGGAGTTTTCACGACTCGCCCAAGGCTTGGAATTAATCATGCGAGTACAAAAGGTCGAACTGTGGGAATTAAATTTTCTATACTATAACTGACTATTAAAAAATGAAAGAGCTACTAAAGAAATTAAATTAAAGCAGGATAACTAAATTTAACACATTATAGGTTGTTAGCGTCTTCTATAAATAGTCTCTTATAATGCTCATATTTTAATAAACTAATTACACCTGAAAAGTTAATTTAAAATAATTGTTAGCTAACCAAAGTCTGTGAATACTTATACTTCTAAATTACAGTGATATAATGAAAGAGAAAATAACATGCATGTCAGTTAAACTTTTAATAAAACAATATAAAATATTTGATATTATATGAATATGATCAATTACGATTTTTCATATTATTCAATGCGTTTATTATATCAATAACATATCTATATTATATATGCACAATCGTCATAAGAGTATCATCTAAAAATTATACTAATTAATGTACTTTATTATCAATATTCTTTTTTAGTTACCAGCACGAGTACCTTAGTGGGTGACTTCATTATAGTTAAGCATGCATATATAAGCATATATATAATCAATAGTATTCATATGTTTAATTTATGACATACAATATTATATTTGCAACCTTAAATAATGTGTTATAATTTTTTTTCAAAAAGGTGACCTAATATTCATATATGGCCAATTAAAAGAAGAGCATATAAATGAACTGAAACTTGAATTTATAGATATCAATTATTAGTAATGCAATTGATGGGCAAGAAACCAAAATATTACTATAAATTTAGGTGTAAAACGATCATAGACAATCTGTTTGCTCTTAACTTATATCACTTCTTTTAAATTATCACCTATAAAGTATAAATTATTCAATTATTACTTTACTGAATAATTACTTTACTTAACTATGTTTTAATTTAATTATCAATTATTATTGTATTGCACTATTTTAAGATTTCAATACTTAAACTTTAAGCTTAATTTTTGTAATCAATATAACTATTAATATTGTTAATTTATACAAAATATTTTAGAAATAAAACCCTAACATTTCTTTAGTGTTGACACCCTTTCTTCTATCCAAAAGTAGAACTTTTAAGCTTGAATCAAATGCACTTAAATTTAACATTTAAATAATAAATCTATTGAAGTGTAGCTGGGAGGAGTCGGATGAACCAGCTAGAAGGAGCTGGCTAAACCGACCAGTTGCTGTTTTGGCCCAGCCTCCTGCTGGATCGACCGACTTCCTTAGGTGGTGGGGCTAGAATTGTCGTCATTGCTTACCCATTTCTTTTTAGTTTCTCTCTTATTCTCTCTATTTTTATGTGTTTGTTTAATTAGGGTTATGTTTTGTGAGTTTTATTTCAAATTTATGTCAGGGACAATCATCGGCGTCCCCTCTTCTCTTCTAGGGCTATATCCGACGGATAGGAGGTGCTTCAACTATAACTCGTCCGAAGTGGTGATCTTCTCCAAAGGTTCAAGAGGTGATTCAGTTATAACTCAATCCTGCGGGAAAACTTATCCTCCCCTAACTCCCCTCCGCCCACTTCTCTTCCCTGCTTCCCTGCTTGCAACCTGCACCCTCACCCTCTCCGCCCAGCCTTGAAGCACAAAATTCCCTTCCTGCTTTGTCGCTGAAGCCTTCAAGTCCCTGCTGATTACCGCATCCTTTATTCCTTCCCGCATGCCTGTCGTAGTCGTGAATCTCCGCACTTACCTGCTGTAGCCATGAACTTCTCACCCTAAACCTGTTGCAGCCATGAACCTCTCTCCCCCAAAACTTCTGCTGGCCTCATAACTCCTCCTACACCCCATCCTAGTACCGTCCGTAACCCCCAACCCTTCTACTGCTGCCGCCTTCCCCTATCTGCCTCTGTTGTTGTTGCAAGCACCTCGCCAGCCATCCCACCTTCTATCCAACCGGAGTTCACCACCTCTATTTCTCACCCTAGGGTGTTCTTTTGTGTTTTTTTATCGTTTATTTTCTGTTTTGATGAGTTTATGTTGTAACTTTTGAATGTCCGCAATAATATTTCTATTTTCTATTGTGGTTTGGATTAACTCCGGTATCATTTATTTTCAGCCCTAGCCTAGCCCTAGTCATATCCTAGGGTTTCCTAGCATCTGCCTCACCCTTCTATCAAAAAAAAATTTTCTTATACTCAAACCATAGCCAAAACTTTGACCTAATCCTAATTTCTTCATGCTGAATTTAAAAAATCAGCAACCCTAAATCTTTTTTTTCACTCTCTTTCACCTCCCACTCCAAACTCTACCCATGTCACCAAGGAGGTACATGCCCGAGCCTATTCAGAAAGTGATACAACGAGTGATCAGCTGACTTAAGAATGATATTCCGGAGGGACTTACCCTCGACGGTGATCGGGAAAGCCAAATAGTAGAAAGAGATGAAAATTTCAGCCCCTTATGTATGGAGTGATAAAGATGAAAAGCCATGACAGTTTGGAATCCACTATCAGAGGAGGCATAGATAGGAGACATAAGTTGCTCCTTTAAATGTTAGCAAAAATATTTTTATTTTTTGTTTTGACGAGTTTTTGCTCCTTAATACTTCTTTGCAATGAACTGCTCGAAGCTTGGCGCCAATACTCGATCATGCTGCGTTGCCCTTGTTGAGCATCTTGCCTCCTCTGGTTGACAACGTAATCATCAGTTGTCGTCGCCCGCTAGGTGAAAGCCCTAACTTAGGAAAGATTCGTGCTTTTGGTGTGATCAAAGCGGGCGACAGACGAGAATAATAGGAGTTTCGGAGGTCTTTTTATGCCACAATCTCGTTCTTATTTTCTTCACTAATCCTGATCGCGGGTGTCTCTCTCGAAGACAACAACAGAAGAAGGCGAGGGTTTTGCGAGCGAAGATGTAATAAAGACAAGGGAAAGACTTTGTGAAAATGAGGCTTCATATCTGTTCAGGAGGAACAAATTATTCCATACGAACGGCGTATGCAGAAATGCATGCGCCGTTCGATCTCCACCGTTGATCAGAGCAAAGTTGTATTTCGGTGGGCCCAATTTTTTTTAAAAAATAAAAAATAAAAATTTGATCCAAACTCTGATCAATGGTAGAGATCGGTCGGCGCATGCTTTTCTGCATGCGCCGTCTGTATGGAATAAGGAGGGGGAATGGTTATTAGATAAAGCCCCCTTTCAACAGTTATTATTATTAATTAATTTTATGGTCAACTATTAGTATCTGATACCGTCAATGTTAATTCCTCAAATCGCTTGCTTAGTTAAATCTTGGAGCTAAATTCTTAAATCTTTGAATCGCCGACTATATGCTCTTAATCCTAGAACTCAAGATTTTATGGTATAACCTTCTTAAATATTAAGCCTAGTCACTAGTTACAATAATGGTCATATCGCAAATGGTAAACCATTCTTCAAAAAACAAGAAAAATAACTAAGCCATAAATGCCGCATGACATTTTAAGCCTTGACGATTAATTTAATGCCAATTGTGACAAATAAAGACAGAACAAAACATAAATTTATACAATCAAGAATTACAACCCTATCTCTGCAACATCACATTTCTTCAATCTAAATATTACCAAATAAATGCAGGTTTTGAGAACGCAAGCTCTTGCCATTTTGGCTCCTGTTATCATGTTGATACAAGGGCCCGAGTTATCTTTTTTGACCTCGGTGCTGCTGAATTGGACGGTTTTTATCAAAAGCGGACTTCTTCAAGGCTCTCACTGTCCATTGAACAACCTCGGGCCTCTGGCAGGGAGCATGAAGGCCTGATGAGTTGGCCTGAGAATTTCTTTACAGCGAGGAACTCTAACGTGACCGACGCACCACCAACTACCTTCTCAGCTAGAGCAATGGAACTAAGCATCTATGGCACCATGGTATGTACATTATAAAATTGTGATTATTCATCCCTCGAGGGCTGTTTGGGATCACTTCTTTTTTCTTTTTTTATTTTTTATTTTGGTTATATATTTACTTGAAATGAAATATGTTTGATATGATATACATGTTTAGTTGTTTTTAAAAGCATTCAAAAAAAAATTTTAGATATTTTCGAGTGTTTTAAAAAAAAAATTGATTTGTTTAAAAACAAAAGATAAAAATATGCACAAAAAAAAATTATTAAACAAATATGTTTTTAAAATAAAAGCAAAAATAAAAACAAAAAAGTAAAGTGATTGTAAACAAACTATTAATTTCATGTTTCTCAATTACCCAAAATTTTCAGCACATTCTTGCACTGAATCTTGAATCACAGATGAATGACGGGCTAAGGGATTTCAGAAGCTTCTACAGATCTTCGCAAAGCAGACAAAACCATAGTCTGTCGTATCCTCATATACCTGCTGAGACGACGACAAATGTTTGTCCTCTTTTATCCGTACAATCTGAAGGAAATAGCGCGAACATGAGGCTTGGTAACAGACAGTTATTCAGGATAGCACCATTGCCTCTGCGGCCTGTGAGAAGGAGACAGAGAAATGTTGAAGGAGATGATTCAAGTGATGATGATTTGGGTGGGGAAGTCGTCGTGCTAATCGATTCCCCAAGCACTCTTTCATTCAGCAATGTTTCTTGAGGAGAGCTTAGGCGTCAGAAATGTGAGAAATCTTTCAATGATTTCTCAGAAGCTTCCGGGTTTCTTCTGAGTTTCTCAAGTTGTATAATAATCAAGAAGGCAGCTGCTTCCTGTCATTATTTGGTTGGTGGAAATTAAACAGCTGCTGGTTTGCTTGAAACATAACTCCCCATTCTGAGGCTTATCATAAATAAACAATGCTAGGATATGGTTTTTATGCAAATGTTTAATGTTATGCTAAATAGTTTGCTGCTATATGTTCATCTTAGTGGAACGTGAACATTCATTTGAAATTTTTGGTGTCTTTCTTCTTATTTTAGCTGGAGCTCATGCATGGCCTCCAGAGCTCGAGTTACAAGCTATTTTTATCTTTGGGGGCAGAGGTTGATAGACATGATAATGCATTATAAACTTACTATATTTATATTTTTAAAATTATTTTTAGTATCAATAAACTTAACAAACTACACATCAATGCCAAAAGGTCAGTGAATTTGCTTTTGCTTTTCAACTATTTATTAAATTTAATGTAAACAATCTTTATAAAATTAATATTATGCTTTTTTTTTAAAACAATCGAATCAACGAATTTATGCATGTGTTATGCTTAAATTATTTAAAATTTAACATGAATAAAAAATAATTTAAAATTGCTATGTATTTTAATATTTGATCAAGTTTTTGAAAAATATAACTAGGATGATGTCAACTTTTTGAAATAGTTAAATTTTAAATTTTAATTGCCTTTCTCCATTCTTTTAAATATTTCTCATATTAAAAAAAAAAATTCATTTAATAGAATATTTTAAATTTTTTGTCCTGTTAATAAATTAATTATTGTTCTCTTTGGACACATTTTCCTCAGACTTTTTCAAGAATTATTGACCAAAATAAGAGTTTCTCATGTGTAACAGCAAGCTTCAGACTGTTTGGGGCTGCTGTAGCTTATTGTATAATCTGCTGATAAACAGATTAAAAATAATCTGCTGATGAGATTTTATAATAATATTTATTTTAATGATTATTCATCTCATTTCAATATATAATATAATTGCAATATAGCAACAATTTTATCAAAGTAATTTTAAAATAAATTTATATGAAAATGACAAAATAATCATAAGTTGGTTTTAAAAATAACAATATCTCTATCATATCATATAAGTATTTTAAGCCTAAATTTTAAATAAATCAATGAGGTAAATACTTAATAGGGAATCAATATCTAACACCTTATATTATAAAATTGGAGCATTTACAGATATACCACCCAATTCCTATGTAGTTACAATCTATAAATAATATGTGCATGACTCTACTTCATAAGAGCTGCTTTAGCTTCTATTCTATAAATGTACATGTTGTTTGCAACAATACTGCATAAGAGCTAATGAACACAACAATTGATTTAGCTTTTATCAGTTGAGGATTGTTAAAAACAATGCAACATTAAGTTCACTCTCTAGGCCTACGAATCTCATTAGTCTCAATGTCTGAGCTTTGTAATGGTAAACAATACATTGCATATATAACAACAATGATGACTTAGCCATAAGGCATTGTTGTCACTGAGTGCAAAACAATAGAACTACATAATACTTATGAAACAAATTTATAAACCAAAGTTTATACAAGCGAACTCCAAAACTATAAAACTAGATGACCCATGAAATCCTCCAAACTTCATCTAGCTAAACTTCTTTTATTTGAAAGTGTAAACCTGTTAACAAACAAAATATTATATTAGTATAAGAATAAGTAAATTACATGATTCCTTACAAAAAATTATTTAGTTGTTAACCAATATTCTCTTATTAATTGTACTTTGTGTCTACTCGTCCAATGCTGATATTGTTTCTGAACTTTAATGTCGATCAATATCTCGTAATTGAGCATACAGAACAAAAAAACTACACAAATTTGGCGTATTTTTTTTTTTTACTTAAATAAATTCAATATATTAATTCATTATACTTATAAATCTACTCATGTCATTTACTTCTTCAACATACAACTGATGCTGTCGAATTTCCTCGCCTTGGAGTGTTTGATCAAATTGAGCTTTTGTGATCGTCTCTTTCATATTTCCATAACTTTTGGTATTATTTCAACTTTGTGTACAATTGTTAGAAGGTAAAGTCATAGTTATCCTATATAAGCTTCTTTTTGTGAGTCATTTTATTGCTCATTTAAATATCCCTTTTCCTTAACTTTGGTTGCTGGGCTTTCTTAAGTTTAGATTATTTTGGTGATAAGAGATGTGATTTAAATCAACATTCCATTTCAAGAATCTCATAACCCTATTTTCAATTTTCAAAAGCTTTTTAGAAAAAAGTCAAGTATAATCTTCTTCGTTAGCAAGCTGAATTAAAATATGTCTTCCATCCAACAAACCAACCTTCCACCACCCTTTCGGTTTTAAAGATTCGAACTCCCTGCATATGAAATCAACCTTAGGATGTCTGTAAGTAAATTTTCCAACTAAAGCCAACCGACATGATGAAACTAAAACCGAAGATTCAACATCTGAGATAAACATGGCCAGTTTCCCATTTTTCTTCCCTAACTTCATAATAAAAGAGTATTCGCCTCCCACATTTAAAGAATCATGAAAACCTTGGGGAAAATGTTTTCCTGATAATCCACCGGAAAAGCCACCTCCCCCATCCAAAACCGCATCCACAAAACTTTTGTCAGAAACCATCGTCAAAAGAATCTAAAAAGCAAAAACGAAACGGATAAACAGTAGAGATCTCACCAGAAAAGCAGCAAAGGGAAGAGATCATCATTATCGCCCTCTCGATCGCCAGAGCAAAACCTAGCCGCCATCATTATATTATATTATTATTATTATTATTATTATTATTATTATTATTATTATTATTATTATATATATATA
>JXCR01075044.1:0-10412 GCA_002079205.1 Phalaenopsis hybrid cultivar | reverse complement strand
GGTTCCAAGCACTCAACTTCTAGTTGCAAGGGCTAAGGACCAACATGTAGAGGGCCTGAAAACGAGTTCCTATAGGATCAAATAGCATTAGGTGAACCCTTTGTGACTCGATTACTCGCGAAAGCCGCAATTANAGCGGACTAACAATGGAGCCCACCTGCCATAGAACTTCAAGCCACTTCTTGACTCATTTTTGTGAAGAACTCACATGAATGGTTCCAAGCACTCAACTTCTAGTTGCAAGGGCTAAGGACCAACATGTAGAGGGCCTGAAAACGAGTTCTTATAGGATCAAATAGCATTAGGTGAACCCTTTGTGACTCGATTACTCGCGAAAGCCGCAATTCACGCAATCACTGCACCACACACGACTTTGACTTGCTTTGACTCGCCCGTCGGCGAACTCGTCAGGAGGACCCCGAATGACGAAACGGACTGCGCCGACGCATCCGGAACGTTAACTTTAGCTAGGAAGGACACCCGTATTGCTAAAGTTACGCGCGCAAACAAATGACACATAAATCGATGCATTTTTTTAGTGGGCCCGGGCTCAACCCAGGTTCAACTCGGGTTCGATTCGGGCTTGACTCGGGCTAAACAAGGGTTAGACGNAAATCGATGCATTTTTTTAGTGGGCCCGGGCTCAACCCAGGTTCAACTCGGGTTCGATTCGGGCTTGACTCGAGCTGAACAAGGGTTAGACGATTTTGAATTTTAAAATTTTGAATTTCAAATTCGTCATTTAATTTTATCTTAATTGAGAGTTAAAACTTTCCATTTGAACCCAACTACCTGAATGGAAGTCTTTTAATTCCCCGCCTAATCACCCGTAACGGATACTTTTTTGGATATACAATTCGAGCGTTCCATTCACCTTCCTGGCATTCGGCCCCTTCTTCGTCCCCCTCTCGGCTCTCTTCTCCTCTGCACCGAAAACCTTCTNCGCCTAATCACCCGTAACGGATACTTTTTTGGATATACAATTCGAGCGTTCCATTCACCTTCCTGGCATTCGACCCCTTCTTCGTCCCCCTCTCGGCTCTCTTCTCCTCTGCACCGAGAACCTTCTGCTCGTTTCCTTCCTCGGCAGCGAACAAAGTCCCCACTCGCTCCTGCTCATCTCCCTCGCTCGACTCCTCGATGCGCCGAAGAACCGCGCCCGAGACCCTGGCCATCCTTTAAAACTCGCCCAGAAACCTTCGCCCTCTCCCATTCGGCTCTCTTCTCCTCTGCACCGAGACCCCCGCTCAGCCCGCCTCACCTCTCCCTCAACCGAAGACCGAAGCTCCTCGCCTGCCTCGCCTCCCTCTGCCTTTCCCGCTTGACTTCGTCTCTTTACTCCGCGCCTAATCTCTCGCCTGTTTCCCTCTCGCTCACCGTTTCTTCTCCCGCACCGAAATCGCTCGATCCCGCTCTCCCTCTGTGCTCGACAGCTCCTCTCTCTCGCTCGCCCTCCTCCTCGCGCCTGCTTCTTCGCTCGCAGTCCCGCTCTCGAGAGATCCCACTCGCACTCGACAACTCTTCTATCCCGTTCACCCTCGTCGGCTTCCTGCCCGCTCGCTCTTTCTTGTCTCGATCGAAGCCTCGCTCGACTCCTCACGCTCGACCCCGCACGCCTATTCTTCCACATATCGAAGCCCCGCTCGCCTCTGCCCTTTTCTTCGCGATCAGACCCCGCTCGACTCGCCATCTCAATAGACCGAACGACTCCATATCTCGCTGGACTCTCTTTCTCTCANACCGAAATCGCTCGATCCCGCTCTCCCTCTGTGCTCGACAGCTCCTCTCTCTCGCTCGCCCTCCTCCTCGCGTCTGCTTCTTCGCTTGCAGTCCCGCTCTCGAGAGATCCCACTCGCACTCGACAACTCTTCTCTCCCGTTCACCCTCGTCGGCTTCCTGCCCGCTCGCTCTTTCTTGTCTCGATCGAAGCCTCGCTCGACTCCTCACGCTCGACCCCGCACGCCTCTTCTTCCACATATCGAAGCCCCGCTCGCCTCTGCCCTTTTCTTCGCGACCAGACCCCGCTCGACTCGCCATCTCAATAGACCGAACGACTCCATATCTCGTTGGACTCTCTTTCTCTCGACCAGGATCACTCTGGCCGACCCTCCCTCGCCCGCATTGGAGGTAGGAGGAACACAGACCTCCCCAGAGCTTTTGAAAAGCTTTGGAGTGCAGAACCTTAGCGATTGCAGTAACTGGGTAACGAATTCTTATTTTGTTTCTGTACCGCTCATTTTATTTATGTAATACATGCATCTACGTGTTAGGAAGATTTGCATAAACATCCACTCAATCCATGTTTTTACATGTCTATTGTCTCAAACTTTCACATGAGTATGCATAGCACTCAAATATTTTATGTTGCAACAAGATAATATATTTACCTATTTTTTTTTACAATACACAAACTTCAGTTTTTGTAGGCCTACTTGCTGAATTGAAAGTTTTAGAATGACATGGATGTTGTTTCAAGCCTTATAAACTTGCGGTTTTGGAAGAATAAAATGCTGCTTTGGCCATAGATGATTACTAATTCTGGAGAATTATAAACACTATTTTGATTATATGTTATTGCTGATTTTAAATGCTTAGCTGTTGGTTTTATATTTCAAGTACTTCAATGCAAACATTGTGAGGTTCCAATGACCATTTACTTATTGATCTTAAATACTCATTTGCTGATTTTATACTTCGAGCACTCAAACGGGAATACTACGAGACTAAAGATGACCGTTATTCTAGGGCTTGAATGTTTCTTTGCAGGTCTATCTTTTTTTATTTCCAAATGCCTCCCATGGGGGTTGTTTTACCTGTTGTTTGGTGGGTTTAAACATTGCGATTTTTAGGGCTTTGTTTGCTGATTCACGCATTATTTTAGAGCCAGTTTGTTAACTGATTTTGGAGAGTTTACACACTATTTTGGACTGGATTTCCTAGCTGATTTTGGGACATTTAAAATTGATGTTTTGAGCTTACATGAGAGCTGTTTGGGAGTTTTAAAAATTACTGTTTTATTTCTGATTTTCGGAGAGCTTTATCTACTGTTTTGGGTTTTACTTAATTATCATTTAAACGTTTCTTTTTAGGTCGATTCACTCTTTGTTTTCCCCCTTGACTTTGCTAGTTTTGAAAGTGGTTCGGCCTCATTTTATTTTATTTATTTTTAAATGGTTAAGTCATAAAAATGGGGATTGATGATTTAATTAATTGGAAGATATAAAAAACCCTAAATCACCTTAAGCACAAGCTAAAATATAAGTTTCCTAATTTTAGGAGCACACCCTAGGTGAGAGTTCATTCACCTAGCCCTCAATGTAGACTTCCTAGACCTTAGGAACACACCCTAGGTGAAAGTTCATCTACCTAGCCCCTTTAAGTGCACACCCTAGGTGAGAGACCATCTACCTAGCCCTCAGTGTAGGCTTCCTAGACTTTAGGTGCACACCCTAGGTGAGAGCACATCTGCCTAATTCTCAGCATAGACTTCCTAGATTTTAGGAGTATACCTTATGTAAGAGTTCATCCACCTAATCCTCAGTGTAGGTTTCCTAGTCTTTAGGAGCACACCTTAGGTGAGAGCCATCTACCTAATCTCTGCAGTGTAACCTTCCAAGGTTTTAGGAACATACCTTATGTAAGAGTCTATTCATCTAATCCTCGAATGCACTAGTAAAACTAGACACTTGACCCTGATTCACAAACTGATCAAGACACCAGACACTAGGATGCACCGAGACATAGTTCATGCTTCCTTAACTAAATCAACAGTGAAATTCCCTCAATGACTTAACCTACAATGAAACCCAGTGCATCGGGATTTGAGTTTGGATATTACACTCAAATCCTCCTGGCAATTGGGAAAAATTGTTAACGCCACATATGAATCATCGGACTAGTATGAGTCTAGGGTCTAAGTGGCGAGGGCGATGACGACATTGCTTGTGTGCTTAAACGAGGGATACGAAGTGAAATTATTAAGAATAGTATCTCATACCTCAAGGATCTTCAATAAGGAAGAGGAAAGGATCCATGATACTATTCGCTGACTCTTGATGGGATCGTTGCCCCCGACACTCTTAGGTTGTCAGTAGTTCTAGCACGATTAGAGTGACTAGTCTGTGGACTGTACGACTTTACAAAATATTTATAAAAATAAAACAAAAATCTCTTTTGCATGTTAAAAAGAATACTGCATAAAAAGACTTAAACAACAGTTTTCGCATGAAAATCAAATAATTTTTCTATGAAAATTTATAAAAGTCCATGGTTAGTCATTCAGATTGAGGTTAAGAACTACCTCCTATAGATTGTCGAGTTGGCAACCCTTACTCAAGGTCGGGAAGCACACAACACAGCTCTAAGCCCCCACTTTTACCAATGTCTTATACTCAGTCCTGGTTTTTCATGTGTGGCTAAGTGTTTCATTTGTTTGTGATTTCTGACTTTTGTGCTGAGTTTTTTCGTCTCGTTTAGTTTTTCTTGCAAGTTTATTTAAATCTCCTGCAAATCATGCTACGCTCGCAACATTAATAATACAACAGTAGTAGATGCCCAGCTACGCTTTTACAGTTTATCTACAGTATTTTACTTTATTGTATTTTACATTTCAAATACATTTTATTTACTTGCGATTTGCTTATTCTCTATGCAAAACCAAAACTGAAACAAAACGAAACCAAACATTGACACCAAAACTGTGAAGCACAAATCACCAATCTCAAACACTTAAACCCTGGAGCCGTCGCGACGATAGAAGTTTCGGAGCTAAATTCGTGGGCAGCGCGACGAGGAATTCAGACCGAGCAGCAAGAGGATCTTCTTCAGCATCATCTCTTCCTAGCATAATAACAATCTATAGGACTTCGAGGTAGCTCGTCTAGCGCGACATAAATCCTCACTTTCTCCTTAGGCCCCTGCACAACCATGTTGTGCAACATAAGTCATAACTCGCCTTAGGTTCTGAGGTTGTTGTTTGTTACAACGTAAACCCTCTTATCTCTGCGGGCTATTTACATAATCGGATATTATGCAAATATAAGTCCCAAATAATAAAATTAGCAGGATTAAACATTCAAATAACATCTTCTCTAAAATGCAGCCACAGAGTAGGATAGTCTAGGATGTCACTGAGGTTTTTCCTCAAGATCTATGACATCCTCTACCTGTTCCTTCCTTTGGACTCCTGAAACAACTGTTCATATTTGAGCCACTCCCATTTGTCTTTCCACGTTCTACCGTGAGAAATTAAACTTTGAAATCTTGAAGACTAGAACCACTGATCATTATCGAGAGTTTTCTCAAGTGACCCCAGTTATTTGAGATGTAATTAACTATAGGGGTTTGTCTCTATAGGGAACTTGAGACCCAGGTAAAATAAACCCTATTTAATCTTTGTATTAGATAAAGGAATTAATCGGTCATACATAAAAGGTTCACAAACCAACGGATGTCACCAATCTCTTAGTTTGCAAGATTGGGTCTATCGCTGAGATCTACACTTATCTTTCGAGAGGGTGTAGTATTCGCAGTATCGGGCACGATTATGCAAACTATCGGACTAATGAGATCCATTTGGTCTCATTTTTCAAAAATTAAAACATACTACTTTTAAAACTCAAACTATATATCTTTTATACTTAAATTAAATTTCAAAAATAATTTTCATTTACCATATTTTCAAAATCAATCGAAAAAGTTGACCGACAACTACCTTTCACTTTGAGTGTGAATATTTTATGTACTTTGCACCAAAAATTACTTAAGTTGTCAAAGTATGAGACCTTGAGAAGAACTTAATAAGAGAAATGAAATCATCATGAAAAAAGAATGTTCACGGATCAATGTAACACCATGATCATTAGCTTCCACCAATGTTAATCTAATATTGATTAATTATTATCTTTTTCAAATTTGCAAGGTTAGATGTCGTACGTTCATTAACATAGTATCAAGCATTATCAAAAGTTGTCCTTAGTTGAAGCTTTCTTGGGAACTTTTTGTTTTATGTTGTATTTTTTGCACCATCTTGTGCTGCCTGATTTCTTATCATCAGCTTACCACCCCAATCAAAATCAAGTAAAAACTCCAAACCATCACTTCAATAGATCATTAGTCAGCCATACATATGTGCTTTCAATTTTATTGCATTTGCACATCGTTCAAAAGAAAAATATTTGCTTGCATTGAATTTTTATATTTTTTGTGACAATTCATTGTATTTATGTTTTTTTATAAATTAATTTTTTTTTACATATACATAAATTTTAATAAACTCGGCATATTATACAACTTTATGGCTTACAAATTTTTTTTGATTCTATCATCTAGACCATCAAAGTCCAGAGAGCACTCATAAAAATTCTTCTTTGAATCTAGTTGTCTTGATATTTTCAATATCGTTATTCAGAGTATATATCTATATAAATCTTGAAATTGTAATGTAAAAATGATATCGGTCGTTTGTGATAGCAAATAAAAGATCTAACCATCTAACTCTAGCAAATCTTCCAAGACCTTGGGCTAGGCCTAAAAACATATAAATCATAAACCTGATCTCAAACCCATCCAATGTACGGACAGTTACCTTGTAGGCCTAACTCTCCTTCACCACCTTTTAAACCTTATAATTATCGTGTTGATTCATTCCCAAAAGACAACTATCATGATTAAAATGAAGATAGATGAAGCACCATAACATCCACCCTCATAGATGAGCTGATCATTAGAAAAAACTCAGTAGTATTTCTTGACAATTGCCACTATTATGAGGAAACACCATTTATATTTGATTATATCACCTTAAAAACCAATATTATAATGAGGAAATTACTTAAAGAGCTAAAGATCAATCAACCCTCTTTTGACAGTCGATTTGACCCAAGAGTTCACCTTCAATCACTAACCTGCATGGACTAATATTTCAAATAGTTGAGCACGTAAAAAAAAGCAGAATCAAATTCACACATAATAAAGTCATTGCCTGTGAAAAAACTTAATGATAAAAGAAAAAGTGGATGACTACTATCAATTCTTGAGATGAGATCGAGACCCTTGAGTAAAAAGTTTAAAACATTTGCCCCTCACCTATCAGAATCAACTTAATAATGAATTAATCACTTTTAGGCAAGGATCAATGTTGATGAAAAATCGTATGACTCATTTGGATGAACTTATTGTTTATTATAGCATTATCAAAGGCTCTACAACCATGATCTCAAAATCTTAATATGACTCGCAAGTCAATATCAGGTAAAAATTGCAGACTCCATAAATCTATTCCATTGAGGATGCTTCTCAACTTGTCCAAATTAAACAATATACGCAGACACTAAACCACAAGAAGTTCGCCACCTCTTTTAGGTGAGGATTTCATCCCAAGCACGCTTCATTTATATCTACAACTCCTAATGGATCACAAGACCCTAAAGTAAAGGGGCTAGCTAGAACTATTGGGACGAAGTCTTTAGTATCAATTGCTTCAAATGTAGCAAATTTGGTCAATATGCAAGTACATGCCCCGAATGGAGTCTTTGTACTAATGATGGGAATTCAGAGAAGCCTAAGGACCTCTGTGATGAGGCTAGTGATGCATATGAAGCATTAAATGGAACTAATCTTATAATCATGAATTGTATCTTGATCACAAGTTGTCTGAACACAAATTAGAACTGCATTGGTGTCCATGAATACTTTAGTTTTTGTGGCATTTTATATATCCCATTCATCGATGGCAACTACATGAACATTATTATTACATCTGCCTTGGCCTAGATGCAGCCAATCTCACCAATCAAAGTGCATGTTGATCATTTGCAAAAGACATGGTCTCCTCAAAGGGACTTCACTGCCAAACCATCTTCTACTATATGAGAGCTTGTTGCATGGCCTTCATCAGAGATCCTTACTACCACGCCTTACTATAAACTCTACTCCCAACTAGCACTTACTTGCCAATGGAACACCCAATCTCACATTCGACCACACAGGCCTCAAACATCATCGACAATGTTACCTTGTAGTAGAACTAAACTAACTTTCCCAACTTGATATCTTCTCTTGAACTAGTATCATGAAATAAGCATAAAAAAATGGAACATTAAATCTGCCTTGGCCTAGATGTGGCTCATGTCATGAGTTCCAGCCAATCTCGACACTCACAATGCATGTTGATCATTCGCAATAGACATGGTCTCCTCAAGGGGACTCCACTTCCAAACCGTCTTCTATTCTACGAGATCTTGCTGCATGGCCTTTTTTGCAGATACCTACTACTACACCTTACTATTAACTCCACTCCCACCTAGCACTTCCTTACTAATGGAGCACCCTATCTCACATTCGACAGCAGACTGTCAAACATCGTTGACAATGTTACCTTGTAGCGGACCCACACTAACTTTCCCAACTTGGGATCTTGTCTTGAACTAGTATCATGAAATAAGCATTGAAAAAAAAAGTAGCATTAAATCTCCTTGCCTGATCTTTCGCTTAATTTATACTTAGGAAATTCTCCACCACTCACCTCTTCCAGATAGTGGCTTCAACTCTCTCTTCAAAAGAGTTCCCAAGTCATACAAATTCTTCGAGTTCTCAAATCTTGGGACACGATGCATAGATCTTAAGTCATAGAGAGTAATCTTTTGGCACACCCTCATATCTACTTATTCTAGCTGTGACCATTTCATCGATACCCATTGTTTTCAACCTTGTTGACGACTCAATATCTCTAACCATGCACTCCGTCTGAAACTCTAAAAACACTTGTGGCACTTATAGCCTTTCATTGTTAACATTTTTAATCATTTATCGACCTTGTATTTTTTGCAAAAATTAATATCATTTTCTTCTTATTTATTTAATTATCAATTTTGCCTCACTTTTACTTGTTTCTTTGTTCATCCATTATTTGAGGAATGTTCATCCCCTATTCAATGACATGTTCTAATTTTCATCTCCTAGTTAAGGAACTATTTATCCTCCATTTAAAGCTTCCACTAGCATTCGTAGATATTCATTAGCCTTCGCTAGATCTATACTAGCCTTCATCAATATCCCTTTGGCATTCACATATCTCCTCCAACAATGGCGGATCTCAACCTGTCACAAATCTCCACAAATCTACATTAACCCTCTAAGAGATCTCTAATAGAATTCAGAGATACCTATGGCATTCATAGAACATCAGTCTTCATGGACACCTTCTGGTTGTCATATCGCATTCGATATTGCAAATCTACACATACCGTCACTGATCCCAGATAAAAATTGCAAATTTTCATCAGCCACAAGATTTTGTATGTCTTTGCCCTCACATCAACAACAACAATATCTCTGTTCAATCCAAATTGTTACAGATTTGAGCATATATTGCTATGGTTTCCGTTAGTTAGCCTCTCACCTAATCTGATGTTATCTCGCGTTGATCTCTATTAATGAGCTTTGAATTTTTTGGGAAGAGTAATATGATACATATGTACACACACACACACGCAAAATCATATATAAAAAGGATCTCACGCATTTATTTTCACAATATTTCCTCAACATTAAGAATATTTGAATTATTTTCTTGCTCCATTCTTTCTCCTGTATATAAGCACATATATGCTTAGAATTCATAGTAAATCAATAAAGCTTAAATATTCCCATTATCTCTCTTTCTAATACAAAATATACATGTTTTTCCACTTACAAAATGAAGTAAATCAATCTTCAATGGCCTTCATGCTTAAATGTCAAGCCTAAACAAGTTCAATAACATCGTAATGAATAAAAAAGGATCGATGAAAAATAAGAAGAGCGTTTCTGACTGACCTGCATTTTAAGTAATTCAACATCAATGATGAAAGAATTGAAGATTTAAGGAGGTATCTGAAAAATATCAGAAAAATTGCTCATTAATGCTAAGTGGCCAAATAAAAAACAAAAGTGTAAAATCTTTTGAAAGTAACAATTACAGTAATAATTATTTATGCAGTAACATAATGCAAAAGGATTCTACAATTTTAATACGCTGTAGCAAACAACAAACTAAAAGAAATATCTAGAAATTTGATGGAATGCAATATGAACCCAAAACCTTAAAAAAAAAATGAATGATACTGCAAAGGAAGACATGGTTGCAACTTTCAAGTACATTCTGCCCAATGGCATGTCATTGGTATCTTGATGCATGAAATCAGTAACTTACTTCTATCAAATAGGTATGTTAATTTTCATTTTCTTTTCCAGTAGTATCACAACATTGGTTTTTGTTTCAGAACAATTTCACCGATTCAATTAAAATATAGCTCAGACTGATCAGTTGAAAGTAAGACCAAAAAGGACCAAAAAATGAGATTCCATGTAAAGGTCAATCATAAGGAATGGTCTGAAACAATTTGATATTGGAGAACATGAAAAAAAATAGA
>JXCR01075027.1:0-11935 GCA_002079205.1 Phalaenopsis hybrid cultivar | reverse complement strand
GATGGTATAAATGGTCCCATGAAATATAATCCCCAAACATCAAATATCTCAACTTCTAACACTTAATTGAGGGGCATCTCATTCCTCCTATAAATATTGCCTAGTCGTTGACATCACAAGTTTTGATATAAGCATTAACATCTCTAAAGATTGTAGACCAATAATATCCAGTATTTTGTATGTTATTTTATCAACACCAAAATGTCCCCCAAAATCAGAATTATGACATTTTTGTATTTTGTATGTTGTTTTATCAACACCAAAATGTCCCCCAAAATCAGAATTATGATATTTTTGGATTATTTTATAAGTTTCTTCTAAAGGCCCACATCTTCAAAAAATTAGAACATTTTCTTGTTTATATAAAAAATGGGTCATCCCAAAAATAAGCCTTAGCTTCAAATAAAAATTTCCTCTTCTGTTGGTATGTCATTCCATAGGGTATAATATCACTAACAATGAAATTCACAATGTCGGCATATCATGGAACACGCCACTCATTAACATTGAACAATTCTTCATCTGGAAAGTGTTCATTAGTCTCTTTTTCAAAACTGAGTAGTTTTTCTAATTCAAGCCTAGACAAATGATCAGCAATTTGATTCTCAGCTCCCTTCTTATCTACTTTTACAAAGTCAAATTCTTGCAAAAGAAGAACCCATCTTATCAATCTTGGTTTTGCATCCTTCTTTTTCATTAAATATTTAATAGAAAAATGATTTGTATGCATAATACATTTAGTTCCAATTAAGTATGATCTAATTTATCAAAAGCATGTACTACAACTAATAACTCTTTCTAAGTTGTGGTATAATTAATTTGATCTTCATTAAAAGTTCTACTAGCATAGTATATAACTTCGAAAATCTTATCATGTTTTTGTCCTAAAACAACTCCAATAGCATAATCACTAGCATTGCACATCAATTCAAAAGGTTTTTCCCAATCTAGAGAAATAATAATTGGTGCAGGGACTAATTTTTCTTTTAATAATTAAAAAAGTTTTAGGCACTTTTTATCAAAATTAAAAATTACACCTTTTTCAAGTAAATGGCATAGATGCTTAGCAATTTCTGAAAGTCTTTAATATATAGCCTGTAGAATCCAGTATGTTCAAAAAAAAATCCTAATTTCCTTCACACTTATTGGGTGAGGTAAATTAGTGATCACTTGAATTTTTGCAGGGTCTACATTCATACCATTTTCTGAAATTTAATGTCCCAAAACTATTCCTCCTGCTATCATAAATTGACAAATTTCCTAATTAAGGACTAAATTTGTTTCTTCACAGCGCTTAAGAAATTTTGATAAATGTTCTAGACATGATTCAAACAAAGTTCCAAACACTGAAAAATCATCCATAAGAACTTCAATACTTTTTTCAATTAAATCGCAAAAAAAAGCTATCATACATCTTTGAAATGTATCAGGTGCATTGCATAAACCAAAGGACATTCTTCTAAAAGCAAATGTGTCATAAGGACTAGTAAAAGTTTTTTTCTATTGATCCCCAGGAGCTATTTATATTTGGTGATAACCAGTATATCCATCAAGAAAATAAAAATATTTATGCCCAACTAGTTTATCCAGCATTTGATCTAATATGTGAAGTGAAAAATTATCTTCCCTAGTGGCCATATTTAATTTTCTATAATAAATGGATATTCACCATCCTATGACTTGTCTTGTTGGCATTAACTCATTATTTTCATTCAAAGTCACAGTCACCCTACGCAGTGAATTAGACTAACCCATGCACTATATGAAATAGGGTAGATAATTCAAGCATCTAGCCACTTTAGAATTTCTTTCTTAACAACTTCTTTCATAATATGATTCAATCTCCTTTGAGGATCAGCTTTAGATTTGCAGTTCTCTCCTATATGAATTCTATGCATACAAATTAAAGGACTAATTCCTTTTATATCAGCAATTTTCCAGTCAAATGATTTCTTATAAATCTTTAGAATTTACATTAAACTCTCTTCTTCTTCTGTAGTTAATTTTGAGAAAATTATAACAAGTAATGTAGAGGAATCTCCTAAAAGGGCATACTTCAAATGTTTAGGAAGTAACTTCAACCCAAGTTCAAGAGGTTTTTCAATTGATGGACAAAAAGATGTATCTTTTTTTGTAGTGTCCAAAACTTCAAAACTTTCTCAAACATAACTTGAATCTTCCATATATAAATATTCATATAGATCTAATTCCTCTTCTTGTTGGTGTTCAAACTCCCTAAATTCAAATTTTTCTTCAATAGTTGCTTTGAAATCACATTCACTTAAATATCTTATCACATCCATTCTATAACATTCATCATCTTTACCTTTTTCAGGGTATTTCATTGATTTGGAAATATTAAGTGTAACAATTTAATCATTGACGCAAATAGTTTGTTCTCCTTTCCTCACATCTATCATTGTTCTTTCTGTGGCTAGGAAAGGTCTCCCCAAAATTATAGATATCTCCTTATCATCCTTCATATCTAGCACAATGAAATCAACAGGAAAGATAAGTTGATCCACTTTCACTAGGACATCTTCTATAACTTCTTTAGGCTATGTTATTGAACAATCTGCTAGCTGCAGAGTTACAATATATATTTCTTCTAATCCCAATATTTTAAATATTGATAATGGCATAAGGTTGATGCTTGCTTCTAAATCACATAAAGCTTTCCCATAAAATCTATCTCCTATTGCACATGGAATTGTAAAGCTACCAGGATCTTTAAGCTTTTTAGGAAGCTTTTTCTGAATTATAGCGCTGCACTCCTCACTAAATGTAATTGTCTCCTTATCTTCAAACTTCCTTTTCATGTTATGAATATCCTTCATAACCTTAACATAGCTTTACATTTGTTCTAGAGCTTTAGCAAATGGAATATTAGTTGTAAGCTTCTTAAAATTTCCAGAAATTTTCAAATTGCTTATCCTACTTTTATTGTCGGACTATCTGAGGAAATGGAGGTGGTGGTTTTTCTAAATCAACTTTAAGTAAAGAAATAGGTCCCTCTAAACATTTTGGAGCGTCCTCTTTTAGTTCTTCAATCTCTTCTCTCTGTACTTCAGTCTCTTTTTGAATTCTACCTTCCAGTTCTCTTCCGCTTCTGAGTTGAACGGCTTTTACTTGCTCTTTATTCTGGTCTTTTGGATTTAATTATGTATTACTAAGAAGTGTTCCTTAAGATCTATTACTTAATGAATTTGCTATTTGTTCTAATTGATTCTTAATATTTCTAATTATAGCTCCTTGACTTTTTAACTAATTTCCCATTTGTAACATCTCTTCTTCTATAGAAAAATTTTTCTCCTTGAATTGTGGATTACTGTTAAAACCTAGAGGATAAGTAGGTCTATAGTTATTATTACCTTGGTTGTTCTAGTTTCCCATTTAGTTTACTTGGTTGTTCCCTCATTGTTGATTATTACCACCCTAAGTAATATTCCAGTTAAATTTAGGATGGTTCTTCCAAACTAGGTTATATTAGTTTGAATATGGGTTATTTTGCTTATTGTTTATGGCATTCAAAGTTTCAAATGATGCTTGAGAATCTACCATTTGCCCTAATTAACTCTCTTCAACCATTGAAATTGGTTGAGAAAAATTCATTCCTAATTGGTCTAATTTCATTAAAATTGTGGCAACATGACTTGCTAACATTGCAAAAGCAACAGATTTATGGATATTCGCTACTTTCTTAGGATTTACCCTCTTAGAAGGCTATTGAAAATTATTAGTAGTTGATACACCTAAAATATATAGTATTAGTTTGTATTGTGAGAGAAGGAAGAGAGTTCAAAGGAACTTCAAGACAATTGGTGGAGAGAATTTGAGATAAGTGTTTATCTTTGTGACTACACTTGGTTTTTAATTTAGATTTCTTGTTTGTGTGCATGATTTCTACTTTTAAACTCATGTGTGGTTGTGTTTTCTCCATGGATTATGAGTAATTTTTTTTATCTTTCTCTTTAAAATGATAAGTGGTTAAATTTTTAAAGGAAGTTGTGTGAAGTATTAGACTTCAATGTTGGAAGAAGTTGTGATGATTCAAGAGCTTGCACTTCATTAACTTCTTGATTTGGTCAATTAAGATGTTAAAACCTATTGTGAGAACATGTAAGATCCGAGATAGAATTATCTCAGTCAACAAATGGTTGGAATCACATATTGATTTCATGAATGAGAATGTAGTGCATGGAGTTGAGTGCAAATAAATAAGGAAATATATTTTCAAGGATGTAGAATTAAAGCACTTTAGAGTGACAAAATAAAACCCCCAATTTGATTTATAGTTTTAGGTTTTTAGACGAGATGTTAGCCCCATGTGGAGGGAGAAGAGGGAACCCTAGAGTGAGAGCTAGTATCTTCCTTGCCTAGTTAGTCTTTAAAACTATTCAAACTATAAATTAACCAATGTTCTTTATAGCATCTCTAGTAAGGGTAAAGAATATTATTGCTTCTATTTGGCACAACATATTTAGCATACTTCCACAACTAAATTTTTTTGTTTATTACTAATTCATGATAAGGAAAAAAATATTTTACTTATATCGCCTTCATCTTGCAAGTATTTTAGTTAAGTTAATTAGTTGCTTACTTTATTTTCAATTATCAAAAATTACAAAAAGAATCAAACTTATGTTCTTATTATAACATTTTAAGTTTGAGTAAGAATATATATTGCTAAGTATTTTGTTATCTAAAACTAATTCTTCCTGTGGGTTCGATATTCGGGACTTAATCAAAAAATTCTATATTACTTGGTAACGATCCGTATACTTGCATAGTATTCCATATTGAAATATTATAAATATAATTACATGCATCACCTTTTACGTCTCTATATATAGAAAATTGCGATCAATTTTTTGTCGCCGTTGCCGGGGAAGGAGAAAAATATTAGAAATTTGCAAAAAAAAAAAATTCAAAAAGAAGTTTTTGGATAACAAAATTTTTAGTAAGACTTATTTAAATTTTAAGATTTATTTTAGGAAAATTGCAGTGTCGTTTTTATATAAAGTTCTTGTTTGTGTGTTTTTATTTTTTGCTTTATTTTATTTTATTTTATGTTATGTTATTGTGTTTTATAGTAATGTATGTGTAGTTCAGGTTCCGCGGACTTGTGACTTATGATTCTACATTAGAAAGAACTATTAGAAAAATTAAAAAATTAAAATTTACTAAAAATTTTCAAGAAATGGAAAATAAAAATAATCAAAATATTGAAGAGTTTAGACCTTTAGGAGATTATACAAACCCTACAGTGGATGAAGTTCATTGTAGTATTCAAAAACCAGCCGTAGTGGCTAATTTATTTGATCTTAAACCTGCTATTAACCAAATGGTATCAAATAATCAGTTTGGGTGAGCACTAATTAAAGATCCAAATTTATATCTTGTCAATTTTCTAGAACTGTGTGCTACATTTAAACATGATGGTGTATCAAATGATGCTATAAGATGTCGATTATTTTCTTTCTCACTAGGGAATAAGGCTAAGATATGGTTACATTCGTTATCACCTGGATCTATTACAACTTGGAGTGATTTAGCACATAAATTTCTTGCTAAATATTTTCCACCATCAAAGACTGCGAAGCCTAGAAATGATATTACATTTTTTATTCAGTTTGAAGAGGAATCTATTTATGAAGCACGAGAGCGATTAAAGAACTCTTAAGAAAGTGCCCACACCATGCTATACCAGATTGATTAATAATTCAAACATTTTATAATGGATTAGCTAAATCTCTTAGATCTATTATCGATGATGTTGCTGGTGGTTCATTGATGTCAAAACCATTTAATGGCGCTTATGCTTTAATAGAAGAAATGACTGCCAATAATTTTCAATGGCCTTTTTGAGAGGGTTAAGAAAGTAGCCATTGTTCATGAAACTGATGCTTTTGCCATGTTAGCAAATCAAGTTCTGCAATTTCAAAGAAGTTAGACAAATTTGGAATGAATTTTTCTCAACCAATATCTATGATTGAAGAGAATTCATTAAGTCAAATGGTAGATTCTCAAGTATCATTAGAAATTTTTAATGTCATAAATAACAAGTAGAATAATCCATATTCAAATTATTATAACCCAAGTTAGAAGAACCATCCCAATTTTAATTGGAATAATACTACGGGTGGTAATAATCAGCATTGGGGGAACAATCAATTAAACTAATTGGGAAACTGGAATATCCAAGGGAATAGTAATTATAGACCTACTTAGCCTCTATGTTTTAATAGTAATTTAAAATTTAAGAAGAAGTTGTCTATAGAAGAAGTGGTGTTACAAATGGGAAATCAATTACAAAATCAAGGAGCTACAATTAGAAATATTGAGAATCAACTTGGTCAAATAACAATTTCATTAAGTAATAGATCCCAAGGAACACTTCCAAGTAATACAGAAGTAATTCCAAAAGACCACAATAAAGAGCAAGTAAAAGTTATTAAACTTAGAAGCAGAAGAGAATTGGAAGGTAGAGTTCAAAAAGAGACTGAATTAGAGAGAGAAGCGATTAAAGAACCAAAAGAGGATGCTCCAAAAGGTTTAGAAAGACCTATTTCTCCACTTAAAGTTGATTTGGAAAAACCACCACCACCATTTTATCGTAGGCTTTGACAACAAAGGTTGGATAAGTTATTTTCATAATTTTTGAAAATTTTAAAGAAACTTACAATTAATATTCTATTTGCTGAAGCCTTAGAACAAATGCCAAGCTATGTGAAGTTTATGAAGGATATTCTTAACAGAAAATGGAAGTTTGAAGATAATGAGACTGTTACACTTAGGGAGGAGTGCAGTGCTATAATTCAAAAGAAGCTTCCTGAAAAGCTTAAAGATCCTAGTAGTTTCACAATTCCATGTGCAATAGGAGACAGATTTTATGGGAAAGCTTTATGTGATTTTAGAGCAAGCGTCAACCTTATGTCATTATCAATATTTAAAAGATTGAGATAAGGAGAAATAACCCCTACTATTATAACTCTGTAGTTAGCAGATAGATCAATAACTTACCCTAAAGGAGTTATAGAAGATGTCCTAGTGAAAGTGGATCAATTTATCTTTCTGGTTGATTTCATTCTACTCAACATAGAGGAAGATAAAGAGATACCTATCACTTTAGGGAGACCTTTCCTATCCACTAGAAGAGCAATGATAAATGCGTAGAAAGGAGATATAACTATGCACATCAATGATCAAACAGTTACATTTAATATTTCCAAATCAATGAAGTACCCTGCAAAAGTTAAAGACGATGAATGCTATAGAATGGATGTGATAAGATATTTATGTGAATGTCATTTTAAAACAAATTATGAAGAGAGATTTGAGATAAAATAGTTGGAGCACGAGAAAGAAGATGAATTGGATAAATATGAAGTTTTATATATGAAATATTCAAATTATGTTTGAGAAAGTTTTGAAGTTTTGGACAATGCAGAGAAAGATACATCTTTTTGTCCATCAATTGAAAACCTTCTCAAGCTTGAGTTGAAGTACTTCTTGAACATTTGTAGTATGTATTTTTAGGTGATTCCTCTACATTACCTGTTATAATTTCCTCAAAATTAACTACAAAAAAGAAGATAGTTTGAAGAAAATTTTAAAGAGTTATAAGAAAACCTTTGGATGGACAATTGCTGATATAAAAGGAATCAGTCCTTCAATTTACATGCATAGAATTAATATGGAAGAGAACTGCAAACTCAGGGCTGATCCTCAAAGGAGATTGAATCCTGTTATGAAAGAAGCTGTTAAGAAAGAAATTTTAAAGTGGTTAGATGTTGGAATTATTTACCCTATTTCAGATTGTGCATGAGTTAGTCCAATTCACCATGTTCCTAGGAAAGGAGGAGTGACTGTGACTTTGAATGAACATAATGAGTTAATACCAACAAAACAAGTTACAGTATGGATAATATGCATTAATTATAGAAAATTAAATTTCACCACAAGGAAAGATCATTTCTCACTACTCTTTCTATATCAGATGTTGGATAGACTAGCTGGGCATAAATATTTTTGTTTTCTAGATGGATATGCTGGTTATCACCAAATACAAATAGCTCCTGAGGATCAAGAGAAAACAAATTTTACTAGCCCTTATGGTACATTTGCTTTTAAAAGAATTCCCTTTGGTTTATGCAATGCACCTCCTACAATTCAAAGATTTATGATGGCTATTTTTTGTTACTTAATTGAAAAGGGATTGAGGTTTTTATGGATGATTTTTAATTGTTTGGAGCTTCATTTGACTAATGTTTAGAACATCTATCAAAAGTTCTTAAGCACTGTTAAGAAACAAATTTAGTCCTTAATTAGAAAAAATATCAATTTATGGTAGCAGGAGGAATAGTTTTGGGACATCAAATTTCAGAAAATAGAATGGAAGTAGACCCTAAAAAAATTTAAGTGATTGCTATTTTACCTTACCCAACAAGTGTAAAGGAAAATAGGAGATTTTTAGGCATGCTGGATTCTACAGACGATATATTAAAGACTTTTAAAAAATTGTTAAGCCCCTATGCCCTTTACTTGAAAAAGATGTAATTTTTAATTTTGATGGATAGTGTGAAAAAGCTTCTAAATTATTTAATGAAAAATTAGTCACTGCATCAATTATTATTGCACTAGATTAGAAAAAACCTTTTGAATTAATGTGTGATGCTAGTGATTATGCTATTGGAACTGTTTTAAGACAAAAGCCTAAAAAATTTTGTGTTGTTTAGTATTGAATCGAATTAGCTTAAATTGGGGAATCTTGAATTAGAAGAAAGTGAGAGGGAAGAAAATAGTGTATAGAATGTTTTTGAGACCATAGAGGGTTGGTTGACTTAGGCTAGGAGTGCATTTCTCTTAAATGAAAAAAATCAAAATGTGTGCGCTAGCGCCTAAGCGCCAAATCCCGCGCTTAAGTGTTGACTAAACCAATAGTCGGGGGCCTAAGCGCCGAACCATTCACGCTTAAGCATTGGTTGACGAACAATTTTAAGTGAAAATTTTGTCCAAAAACCTCCATTAAACCACTCCACTTTGCCTGTTTCCTCAGTTTTTTGCGATTGAGAGAGCTATGACATCATCTTAAGTGAGGATTTCTTGGTGAATTCAAGCTAAAATTTGTTAGATTTGATCTTCTTGAGGTAAAAGCTTCACTTCAATGCAAAATTTTTAATTTTCACCACGTATTTTGAACACATTCTTGAGCTACCCGAAAATCACTATTCATGGTGAAAATTTGGGAAAATTTTGATGGAAAATGCATAGATTTGTTAGTTTAAGCTTTTAGGAGTTGTGTTTTATGATTTGGAATTAATTGTGAAATTTATTTTGAAATTTATATAATTTTTTTAAAAAATGGCACCAAAAATGAAAAGAATCAAAGGAAAAGTTCCTTTTGATTCAAGTAAATTTGTTAGTTCGACAGCTCAGGACAGGTACAATGATGTTTTACATATAAGGAAATTGATTCCTGAGCGATGTTTCAAAAGCCCGGGAGGAGCTGTTGAAGAGTTGATTGTTAGCCGTCAGTGGGAGCGGTTTTGTTATTTTTCTATTGTCACCGTGATCTCTATAGTACGAGAGTTCTATGTGAATCTCTCAAAGGCTGATGAGGAAGGAGTCATAGTAGAGGGGAAGACGGTATCATTTTCTCCTGAGGTAATTAATCAATTTTATCATTTGCCTTATAGTACTTTATGTTTTTATGCAAACTATAGCCCTACTGGGAGGAGCTATATGAGATTATATTATCTTTAACTAATGGGAGAGGATTATGGAAGATTACAAATGAAAGAAGAGTAAAGTTTTCTGCCTTGAAGTTAGATGCCAATGCAAAGGCATGGAACTGTTTTATCTCTGCTCGTTTGCTACCTACAAATCATCTGAGTGAATACAGTCCAAGCCGATTGATTTTGGAGGATTGATTTATGGAGTTATTACAAATTCTTTCATTATTTTTACTACCGCGGGTTTGGGATTTGCATCCTTGATCTTTTTGATATGTGAGCAGACTAGTGTTAGATATGATAGCTGGGAGGAGATCTTACAGCCACTGAAGCCCATTACTAGTGTGAATGTGAAGACTTATTCACATCATTCTATTTTTGGTTGGAAGGGTGGATTCTCCAATAGTTATGCTGCCTCTACTTCACAAGCCTCTACTTCACATGCTTCTACATCACGGGGTCAGAATTCTAGTTTTGATACTCAGGCACAGCTTATATAAAGGATATTGAATAATGTTATTTATACCAATGAAAAAGTGGCAAATTTAGAGCATTTTACTAAGCATATGGATGGGTATATGAGANTCAAATTCTTGGACAAGTTTAAAATTTAACTAAATTTTTACTTAAGAGTTGCATTTAAAAAAAATTCAATTTACTACCAGTTATTTTTCTTTATGTTGCAATAGTGTTTGTTTGTCAGTGTATTTATTTGCTTTTCAGTTATATTCTACTGCATAGAAGTCTAATGAATCTCTTTATATTAAGTAGAATTAAAAATTTGATCAATTTAATTTCTACTCCTATTTTAAATTTTTATACTTACATATTTAGGATATGAAAATTCCTGCAAGCATGTTATAGTTAGTTTTCATTCTTGTTATTATATATGATGCTAAATGTTTTATTTTTGTTAAGACNTTAAATTTTTATACTTACATATTTAGGATATGAAAATTCCTGCAAGCATGTTATAGTTAGTTTTCATTCTTGCTTTTATATATGATGCTAAATGTTTCATTTTTGTTAAGAATTTAAGTTTGGGGGGATGAAAAATTTTAAAGAAACTTAAGAGTTTATTTGTTCGCAATTGTATTTCATATAAATTTGATTTTAACTTGAAAAATGATTATGTATATGAAGTTATATTAGGGAAGTAAAATTTTGATTTTAAAAATGAGTAGTAAAATTTAGTTAAAATTTATAGTAATGAAGAAAAACTTAAACTTAAAAATTTTTAGTGTAGAAAATGGTATATATAATATAATACNTAAAATTTATAGTAATGAAGAAAAACTTAAACTTAAAAATTTTTAGTGTAGAAAATGGTATATATAATATAACTATCCTTAGTAAAAAAAATTGTATTTTTGAAAAATTTAGAAATNTTAGTAAAAAAAATTGTATTTTTGAAAAATTTAGAAATTTAGTCTTTTATTTTTAATACTTAAATTTCTTTTATTAAAAATAATTTTTAAAACTATTATGCATTTATAAGTAAAAGATTTATATCGGGGTTTTGCTTTAGGAAAGGAGAAGTAGAATTCAAAACCATTAAAGGCCTATTCAGGTATAGTATTCCTTTCTTGAAAAAGAAAAAAAAAAAGAAAGAAGAAAAAGAAAAGGAAAATGAAAAAGAAAAGGAAAAAGAAAAGGAGGAAGAAAAATAAAAGAAAAGAAAAGGGAGGAGAAGCTTGAGGATTAGTGTCTAATCAAAAATTAGTTCCACATTTGATCTTTTTAAAGTATAAGATTTGGGAAACTCTTAAGCTTAAAAAAATAATATGGTAAGTAAAATTATTCTTAATAAAAATTTTTAAGTGGAAATAATAAAATGGCTAAATTCTATATTTAGAAAGTCAACAATATTTATGAATTAGACAGGAACTCATATTTTCATATTTCATAACATTAAAATTTTCNTAAGTAAAATTATTCTTAATAAAAATTTTTAAGTGGAAATAATAAAATGGCTAAATTCTATATTTAGAAAGTTAACAATATTTATGAATTAGACAGGAACTCATATTTTCATATTTCATAACATTAAAATTTTATAAACTTTAAGTTAGTCTCATTTACTAATATTTTTTGTAAATTAGACTACTATATTTCTAAATCTAAATATTAGCAACTTCAAAAGAAACTCATATGCATTATCTACTTATGTTGGTTTTTAAAGATTGAAAGGTCACTTGAGG
>JXCR01075013.1:0-34329 GCA_002079205.1 Phalaenopsis hybrid cultivar | reverse complement strand
AACTACTAAATAAAATTCCTCCATTTTTGTTGGCGTCAAAAGTTTGGTTTTGAAAACCAACAAAAGCAACAGCAAATGCAATCCCACCCTCCAAATAGTGTGGGAAAAATGACCTTATGGTGATGAATTGCCATTGAACATGTAAATGTTGTTCTGTTTAAAAGAATTTAATAAAAGAAAAGTAGCCTTTATAAGCCTCAAAATACATACATTTCAACTAATAGAATTATTATTATTGACACCAAAATGTGATATAAAAGATTTGAATGGTAGAAATACAGAAATAAAATTTAGTTGTTTAGTACGTATACATCAAAAAAGGGTGTGCACTCATCCTATCAAGTCCTAACGGTCCAAAACAGAAGAACATGATGGATGCAAATTCACCACAAAGAGATTGTGAGGCCGGCAAAGCCGAACAAACCAAGCCGAAGGAGCCAATTCTACTAGGCCAAAGCCACCTGAGATAAAAAACAGACAAGAAAATGGCCAAGCGATCCAAGTATAAGCCATTCGATTGAAAATGAAACGGAATAGCATCCAAACCATCAACTGCAAGAAAGCAAACTCGAATCAATAGCCTACCTCACAGTATCCAATGAAAAAGTTAGTTTCACAAAATACCATTAATCATCCAATGAAGGCCCAAAAACTCCTCACCATACTGGTTGATCAAGTCTCGTGAGGAAATTAACTGTAATAAAATTAAATTTAAAAAAATTAACTTAAATAAAAATAATGGAAACCCTCGCCTACATTAATTGGATAATAAAAAGCTTTTGGTGTGTGTGCGCGAGCGCAAACATGCCAGTAAATACGCGCGCGCATGCTCACGCACAGAGAGACTTACATACATACCAGTCAATTCTTATGTATTATACATTTAATAACTAAACTCCATTTTAATCAAACAGAATATATCCAACATGGAAGATGCGCCTACCTCAGCACATGAGTTGTCCAGACTGCTATAACCGCACTGCTTGAGATGAGTAGATGTCTAAAAGACCCAAAATGATTGCCTTTGATGATGGATTTCACGGTCATGGCTTGCATATAAGGGACATTTACAAACATATGACACAATTCTTATGTATTCACATATATAAAACCAAAAATTTTGAATTACAGGCACACCCCTTAAATTTTCAACATTAAATAAAAAATACCAAATTTCATAATCATGGCCTACATATATGGGACATTTACATACATATCACACAATTCTTTTTATATATATAAGATCAAAACATTAAAATTTATAACATCAAATAAAATATGCCAGTTTCGCCATCATGGCTTATATATCTGGGACATTTACGTACAGTACAATTCTTGTGTCATATCTAACACCTAAACACTCATATTTACATGCATACCACTTGACTTTTTAACATCAAATAAAAAAACCTTCAATTAGTTCCATTTTAAAAGTGAAGTACACAATTTTCATACATAGATTTATGACGCTGTGTTATAAGAGTAAATATCCAACATTGAGTGTTAGAATTACATACATACAACTCAATTCTTATTTATTTACATATCATAACACCAAAACTTCTGTGAAGTTACCACGCTTCATTCTTAGCCTGAGATAGTTGGTCCATCTCAGCGTACAACTCTTGCTAGTCTATGATCTCAGATTCAAGAGAAAATCAAGTATGAAATTACCATTGTTATTCGGAGATCAACTAACTATAAGGGCATTGGTAGAAAAAGGAATCAATTAAAGTTGCATGAAGCTTTAACCAAAACAGCTCCAACTTAGAATATCGAGCATCTGATGAGCTATTAGCCCAAGGCTAGAAGTATCAAATTAGCAAACAAATGAAGAGACAAAAGAATGACAGATGAATCTCTCCACACCAAATGAACCAGAAATTACAGACAACCAACATAATCAAATTTAGTGATAGTAAGCCAACTTACTGATTGAACATAGATTGGATCAGATGATCAGAAATTTTTAACAGCCTAAATCACTCAACCTCAGTACAACTAATTAATTTGCGAAGAAAAACATGAAAACTAAGAGAAAATAAGTGTCCAAAAAATTAGAATTAAGGTTAAATTGTAAATAAGATTTCCAATGGAAAAGCATGAATTACATACAATAAACTCTTATTTAGCAACTGCAGCATGAGTAGTTTCAATAATTGCTAATATATAGCAGGAAAAAGCTAATATAAATTGAAACTTATATAATGGAGAAATGGAAAGAACAAGCCATCTAATAGCAGTTGGGCTAGGCAAACAGCTGCGGAATAAGAATTAGTGCCTTTGGTGAGGTCCATGGAAAGCATGGGGGAGCTGAATGGAAACCCAGTAAACGGTTAACAAGACGAGCTGCTAGAGTAACAAATTTAACTCTAGGTAATGCAGGGTTACTCTCATGACAGCTAGAATAAAAAATCCAGCTCTAACTGAAGGTAAAGTTTAAGTGTTAGATATGTAAATACATAGAAATTGGGAGGTATTTATGTAAATGCCCCTACAAAATAAAAACTTCATATTTTTTACATGGGACATTTACAAACATACCAAGAAATTCTTATGCATTTACATATATAATACAAAATATTCAAATTTACATGCACACGCCACTAAAATCTTGCACATCTAATAAAAAATGCCAGATTTCACCATCATATATTGGCACAGAAAAAGGAAAATTTACATGCCTACTCTTTTATTAGAACAAAACTTAACTAGGACTTACAAATATACACGGCTTATATTAACAGAAAAAAGGTAATTTACATGCCTACCACACTATTCTATATTTACACATTTAAAAGCTCCTTAAATTATGACAGTTGCTAAACACTAAAATTAGGGATAAATGTTGCAAATAAGCATAAATTTTCATAATTTCTTACTCCATACACAACATTTTTAGGATCTGTTAGCAAACATTTAAGCAGCCAACTAATTAGAAGTAGAGTAAAAAGTACTAGGAGTGACATGCAAGTGTTTTATATTCCAAACAAGGACTATCAAAACACCATTGATTGTGAGTGAAGAAACAGATTCCTATGTTCGTTATTATTTTTTTTAATAAAGAGTACTAAAAGACTCCAATTTATTAAAAAAATAACAAAAAATACAAAGTTTGGAAAAGGAACCCAACCTAAACCTATACAATTCACACAAAAATAAGAAAGGTTCCTAATCCACAAAAATAAAAATAAAACTCACACTACACCCAAAACAACAAAAACAAAATCAAGAAGAAATACAAATGTAAAGGGAATCCATCATATCACCCCTAATACAACACTTAAGAATCTCCAGAAATTTATTAGAAAAAAAATAACACTTTGAGTCTGCATCCCTTGCTTAGTAGCACAATCAGTACATTTATTCCCTTCACGATGAATGAAAAGCCAACGAACTTGCATACCAACCGTCACAGCAAAAAATTATTTTCAATTAAATTATAAGATTCAAGGATAATCTCTCTTCCTGCAACAAAATGACCAAAGATCAAAAGAATCTATTTCAACTTCTAAAATTTTCCAACCACATTGTAAAGCCAATTCCAGACCCATAATCACAGCCTCAGCTTCAACTTCAATAACACTTGAAGCAACAACAGGTGCAGAAAACCACACACTAGCCTTAGCAGAAGAGTCTTGACAAATACCACCAATACCTGCAGTAGAATTACTCCAACTACCATCCGTATTGAGCTTAATAAACCCATTAATAGGAGCAGCCCAATGAACTAAAATAATATCAGCCTTATATTTTCTCAGTAAATCAATATGAAACTTCAGCAACAAATGCTTAAGACTAGCATTGCAAGAAGGCTTAAAGTTCCCATATTTCAACATTTTATAAACATAACCTTTGATAGAAGAAAACAATTTGAACTGCAAAAAACCTGGCCATCATGCTTGCAATTAATTCGAGCATACCAATTAAACTAGAAAAGGACAACAGGAACAAACCTGTAAAGCTTTAACCCATCCTTCTGCCAAACCACAATCATACCAGTAATAGATCTGCTATAATTACAATTATTAGCATACTCAAAGAGAGTAAACAACCCCTTCCATAAATCAATAATATAAGAACAAGTACAAAAAATATGTTCCAACGTTTCAACATGCCTCTTACAGAAATAATAAATAGAAGGAAATCTTAAACCTCTAAGCTTTAAACTATCATCAGTAGGTAGAATTTTATGTAAAAGATGTCGCATAAAAAAAAAGATTGAGTAGGTTTAATCAAATCATTCCAAATCCACCTTAAATCCATAACTTGCGAAGTATTAACAGTCGTAGAGAAAATTTTAGTAGCAGGCCAACCCAACTTACCTTTAAGCTTGATTTTATCAGAACCCTGACAAATAGGAACTTTAGTTATACTAGCCAAATCCTCATTATTAACCAGCTTAGCAAGCTTATTAATATTCCAAACATTACCATTCCACATCTCCTGTACCTGTAAATTAACATCAAAAGGTCCTGCATAGCTATCAGCTAAAGGACCCAAACCAATCTAATTATCATACCAAAAACTACACTTTCCTGCACCAAGATCCCAATAAATAAAAGATTCAGTACAATTAGCCACCTTAAGCATGTTTTTCCAAACAAAAGAATCCTGTGTTTTACTATCCAAAGCCAAAGGATGCACATCTTTACAATATTTCAAATGCATCAATTTAGCCCAAAGGGACTTACCCTTACGGAATTAACTCATAAATTCATATAGCTAAAAGGCATAGTATCCAAAAGAAAATGGAAACCAAGTCCATTTGCTAAAAGGTTTGCACATTGGTTTCCATCTCATCCAGTGAATCTTAATATCCTTACCAGCCCACAAAAAATTGTTAAAAATACCTTCCAGCTTCATACAAATAGAATAAGGCATCTTTATAAAACATAAAGTAAATAAAGGAACAGAAGTAAGGACACTCTTAAGTAACATCACCTTACCACCATAAGAAAGAAGAAGAATATCCCAAGACATAATCCTCCTCCTAATCTTATCATTAACATTCTTAAACAAATGCATTTTACAAATGCTTTTATCAAGATTGAAACCCTGATATACCATAAGAAAGTCTCCTTTAGCATATCTAGTAAAATCCTGAATCCAATTCTTTTAACCAATAGTAATCTTTTTAGAACAGTAAAAATTACTCTTATTAGGATTGAAGATAAGCCCAAAAGCCTCTTGAAAATGCTACAAACCCTTCCAAAGATGCTTGATAGTACTTTTATTAGCATTAGTAAAATAATAAGATCATCAGCATAAGCTAAATGATTAATACCAGAACCACCTTTGTCATTGTACCTCATATTAAGAACTGATGAAAAAATTTATTAAGATACCTAGAAAGATAATCAAAAGCCAAAATAAAAAGAAAAGGAGAAAGGGATCACTATGTTTAATACCTCTAGTAGAATTGAAAAAAACACATTTATTACCATTAATAAGAACATAATAAAAATTATTATCCATAATTCTTTTATTATGTGTACTAGGAAAGAACAAAAACTTATCACCCATGTATTTCATATCACATGAAAAATAAATCCATTTTCTATTTAAAAATGAAGTGGCGATCCTAATGCATAGGTAGGATGGCATGTATGTGAAACATTTGATGTTTTGGGGTGAGATATTCAAATACAAATAAAAAGAGTGGTATGCATGTAAATCTACAAATCTACAAGCTTCGAAACCAATGATCATAGAATCTAAATAGAAACGATGAGCATTCAGCCATATAGCCCGATCATGGGCATTCAAGTTTCAAAAAGGACCAGTAACCTTCAAAATAATCACAAGCATCAGCATAATATCTCAAATATTTGAGAAAGAATTACATTCAACATTTTGAAATAAATGACATAGCACCATGGCTAAGCTGATTATAAACCATCATCATTTACTAATCACATAATCCAGATTGGAAAACAAACTTTGATGCTCAAGAAAAACTAGAATGGCAAATTATTAAGGAAGATTTTTAAAATTTATTGACAAAAATGATAGATTATTTTAACTTCCAAGCTTGTTTTATCTCTTTTCACTCAGTGAATATAACAAGGAATGGTGCAGAAATTCCACTAGATAAAAGATAAGATCATATGGGGTGAGCAATAATCAACATTTGGAAGAGGATGAGCTTTGTCTTCGAACCATCACATAATTCTGAGTTGTCGTTTATGAGATTCAATTCAAAGCCTAGAGCTAAAGCTAAGTATGAAATAATAAAAATTTCAATGAACGCTAAGCTTATTACAACGAATTGCTTCATGTCCCAGAAAGCATCCATGGACAAATTGGGATTTAGGAGACCTATGCGAAGATATAAATTAAAAAAAATTGTTTTCCAAGCTGAAAAGCTGGTATGTATTGTGAAAACAAGTAGAAGCCTCAAGTATGCCACCAATATACACAAATTGTTGTGGTTAACCCACTCAATCTAAGAAACCATTGAACTTAGCCTTCCCAAGATAGCTTCTATAGATATTAAGCAAACATAACAAGGATAGGTAATGTGCATTGTATATGAAGCTAGGCTCGTTGTTTATTAACTAAGTGTTAAACAAATACAACTAAATTATATAAAATTTTATGCAAATAGGTTGGTAAACAATACTTGAATGTCCTCAGAGGGAGTTGCAACACAAACTTCTACAAAAATTTTACGCAAATAGGTTAGTGAACAATAGCTTATATATCCATACACCAAAAGGTATCTACAATTAAAAAATAACACAGTGCCTTGATGAATCTCAATTTAAAATAGTGATCATCAATAATTCCCTTCCAATTCTCTAAAATCAAAATTCTCGTGGCATCTCTGCAAAGCCCTAAATAACAAATGCACTAAAAACATGNTTCTTCCGCTCTGCTCTGCTCCGCTTCGATCCAGCGTCTGTCCCGATATGGTATATGAGCCATACCATAATAGCAAGCATATTAATATTCCAAACATTACCATTCCACATCTTCTGTACCTGCAAATTAACTTCAAAAGGTCCTCCATAGCTATCAGCTAAAGGACCCAAACCAATCTAATTATCATACCAAAAACTACACTTGCCTGCACCAAGATCCCAATAAATAAAAGATTCAGTACAATTAGCCACCTTAATCATGTTTTTCCAAACAAACGAATCCTGTGTTTTAGTATCCCAAGCCAAAGGATGCACATCTTTACAATATTTCAAAGGCATCATTTTAGCCCAAAGGGACTTACCCTTACGGAATTAACTCATAAATTCATATAACTAAAAGGCAGAGTATCCAAAAGGGAATGGAAACCAAGTCCATTTGCTAAAAGGTTTGCACATTTGTTTCCATCTCATCCAGTGAATCTTAATATCCTTACCAGCCCACAAAAAAATTGTTAAAAATACCTTCCAGCTTCATACAAATAGAATAAGGCATCTTTATAAAACATAAGGTAAATAAAGGAACAGAAGTTAGGACACTTTTAAGTAACATCACCTTATCACCATAAGAAAGAAGAAGAATGTCCCAAGACATAATCCTCTTCCTAATCTTATCAATAACATTCTCTAACAAATGCATTTTACAAAGGCTTTTATCAAGATTGAAACCCTGATATACCATAAGAAAGTCTCCTTTAGCATATCTAGTAAAATCCTGAATCCAATTCTTTTTAGCAATAGTAATCTTTTTAGAACAGTACAATATACTCTTACTGGGATTGAAGATAAGCCCATAAGCCCCTTGAAAATGCTACAAACCCTTCCAAAGACGCTTGATAGTACTTTTATTAGCATTAGTAAAATAATAAGATCATCAGCATAAGCTAAATGATTAATACCAGAACCACCTTTGTCATTATACCTCATATTAAAAAACTGATGAAAACAATTATTAAGATACCTAGAAAGATAATCAAAAGCCAGAATAAAAAGAAGAGGAGAAAGGGGATCACTCTGTTTAATACCTCTAGTAGAATTGAAAAAAACACATTTATTACCATTAATAAAAAACATAATAAAAATTATTATCCATAATTCTTTTATTATGTGTACTACGAAAGAACAAAAACTTATCACCCATGTATTTCATATCACATGAAAAATAAATCCATTTTCTATTTAAAAATGAAGTGGCGATCCTAATGCATAGGTAGGATGGCATGTATGTGAAACATTTGATGTTTTGGGGTGAGATATTCAAATACAAATAAAAAGAGTGGTATGCATGTAAATCTAAAAATCTACAAGCTTCAAAACCAATGATCATAGTATCTAAACAAAAACGATGAGCATTCAACCATATAGCCCGATCATGGGCATTCAAGTTTCAAAATGGACCAGTAACCTTCAAAATAATCACAAGCATAAGCATAATATCTCAAATATTTGAGAAAGAATTACATTCAACATTTTGAAATAAATGACATAGCACCATGGCTAAGCTGATTATAAACCATCATCATTTACTAATCACATAATCCAGATTGGAAAATAAACTGTCTGATGCTCAAGAAAAACAGGAATGGCAAATTATTAAGGAAGATTTTTAAAATTTATAGAAAAAAAATGATAGATTATTTTAACTTTCAAACTTGTTTTATCTCTTTTCACTCAGTGAATAGAACAAGGAATAGTGCAGAAATCCCACTAGATAAAAGATAAGATCATATGGGGTAAGCAATAATCAACATTTGGAAGAGGATGAGCTTTTTTTTCGAACCATTACATAATTCTGAGTTGTCGTTTATGAGATTCAATTCAAAGCCTAGAGCTAAAGCTAAGTATGAAATAATAAAAAGTTCAATGAACGCTAAGCTTATTACAATGAATTGCTTCCTGCCCCAGAAAGCATCCATGGACAAATTGCAATTTAGGAGACCTATGCGAAGATATAAAAAAAATTGTTTTCCAAGCTGAAAAGCTGGTATGTATTGTGAAAATAAGTAGAAGCCTCAAGTATGCCATCAATATACACAAATTGTAATGGTTAACCCACTCAATCTAAGCAACCATTGAACTTAGCCTTCCCAAGATAGCCTCTGTAGATATTAAGCAAACATAACAAGGATAGGTAATGTACATTGTATAAGAAGCTAGGCTCGTTGTTTATCAACTAAGTGCTAACCAAATACAACTAAATTATATAAAATTTTATGCAAATAGGTTGGTAAACAATACTTGAATGTCCACAGAGGGAGTTGCAACACAAACCTCTACAAAAATTTTACGCAAATAGGTTGGTGAACAATAGCTTATATATCCATACAACAAAAGGTATCAACAATTAAAAAATATCACAGTGCCTTGATGAATCTCCATTTAAAATAGTGATCATCAATAATTCCCTTCCAATTCTCTAAAATCAAAATTATCGTGGCATCTCCGCAATGCCCTAAATAACAAATGCACTAAAAACACACTCAACAAGAGTGTGAAAGTGAGATAACAACTTAACTATTGGAGGTTTAATTAAGTATTTTAAGAACCATAAATCACATCAGTCAATTGAGCCTAGCCAAACTTTGGTTCGAGAACCCTTCTTTGATTATTATAGGATATTTGAACATTATCAGTAAAGTCTAACCATCCATAAAGAGGTTTGGCTTCTCTTTTTAACACCCATGAATGATAACATATTGGAACGAAATGTTGGCATTAAAAAACACCATTCTAAATAAATTCTTTTAGATCTGATAAAAATACAAAAGTTGGAGCAATAATTGCTTGGAAAGATCTGAAACCATTAAATTGAGAACCTATATGGGTCAAAGTTTAGATTTTTCATTATATTAACATCTTCCTGCATCACAAAACTTGACATCAGATTTCCATAATCTATGACTCTAATTGGAAACAACTCTACAGATTCTGGAAAACCACAAATATTATCATCAATATTTACCTGGACAACATTTACTAAATAGATGCGNAGAGTGTGAAAGTGAGATAACAACTTAACTATTGGAGGTTTAATTAAGTATTTTAAGAACCATAAATCACATTAGTCAATTGAGCCTAGCCAAACTTTGGTTTGAGAACCCTTCTTTGATTATTATAGGATATTCGAACATTATTAGTAAAGTCTAATCATCCATAAAGAGGTTTGGCTTCTCTTTTTAAAACCCATGAATGAGAACATATTGGAACGAAATGTTGGCATAAAAAAACACCATTCTAAATAAATTCTTTTAGATCTGATAAAAATACAAAAGTTGGAGCAATAATTGCTTGGAAAGATCTGAAATCATTAAACTGAGAACCTATATGCGTCAAAGTTTAGATTTTTCATTATATTTACATCTTCCTGCATCACAAAACTTGACATCAAATTTCCATAATCTATAACTCTAATTGGAAACAACTGTAAAGATTCTGGAAAACCACAAATATTATCATCTATATTTACATGGACAACATTTACCAAATAGATGCATGCAGAAACATTTGGGCTAAGCTACAAGAACAGATACTTTGTATCAGTGGTACTCATCCATAGTAACTGCAGCAGCAACATTGTTCTTTATCTCCCCTATATAACACGAAAGCGGATAGTGTAACAATACAGAAGATGTAGAATAATTACTCCTCCATTAGAAGTATAAATATGAGGATATGAGAAGACGGGTCAAAAAAAAAAATGGAGTGCATGGATTACTGTGAATCTAGATGAAGGCTTCACAAATGCTTTGCCCATGGCCCCTTGAGCGCCATGCCTTCAACTTGGTAAGCCGACGACGCCGTGCCGAAGATGAGGACCTCTAAGAATTCTTCCTGGCTCAGCACGCCGCCATCAGTTCTTTTACTGACAACCGATGCTATTTTCTCTTTGGTTGATAAAGCAGTCGCGAGATAGTTTTGTAAAGTGAAGAGCAGTACAGCGAGGATTGGGAAGACGGAATTGATCACCGGAAGTACCATTTCAAGTTAAGCGGCAACGATGAAGCTAGAAGCCAAGATGAGGAGAGTATTTTCTTTAAGGGCAGTCGTAACTTCTCTGCCCTTAAGGAAGTCGTAAGAGAAGGAAAAGAAAATGTGAAGCTGCGAATCCGGGGTGAATAAGGTCGGGGGGGAGAAGGGCATGCACGGAAAAGTAAAAAGGAAAAGCTCAGATCAAGGGATCCAGCGGCCCGCGTTCGGCTATGTGATGTGGCTATCGCGATCAAACCGTCCCCTTAAACGACGAAGATTCGGTGGGGGACGCCGCGCCACATGAAAAAAATACCCGCAGTAATTCCCAAGAGAGAGAGAAAGGGAAGCACACAGAATTCATGAAGAATAAAACAAAATAATAAAATTTGTATTGAAATCTAAAATTTTGAAACAAAAACTTAAACACAACTGTAAAGTACCTTATGTCTTCTCTCCAACACAAATTTTAAAGTCTCCTTGAAGAATTCTCTAATCAATTACTCTTACAACACAAAACACACTTAAATTCACCCTTAAACACAAAAGTTGGACTTTCTAAAGTCTTCAAATGCTGCAAAAAGTCCTCTTTTTTGTACAATTTTTGTCCCTATTAATAGATCTCTGAAAATAATCAAAGGGTTATTCAAACACCCCTTCAAAACTCAGTTAAATTCAATGAATCTTCTAGAAATGAAGTTACTAGTGCTATAACCCCACTATACCCATCTGTGGCGCTATAGCGCTAGAAGTCAGTGCTATGATGCAATATAAATTGCACCATTTTGGACTCATTTTTCTCTAAACGTCTATTCCATATTCCTGAAACTAAGAACATATAAAATACCTTTTTTTAAGTGCAATATCACTAAAAAATGCATAAAAGACATAAAATATGCACTAAAAATAGGTAATTTTAAGGTGGATCATCCCCCCAAATTTAAACGTTACTTGTCATTAAGTAACTCATTTACAATATGTCAAAATTATAACTTGTCGAAGTGAGTTTAACATAGAGATTTCTATAATTTTTTTGTTTTCTAAATTTGATAGTAAAACTTTAGAAAAACATATAATAACTAAGGTGATAGCCGCCGGAGCGCCGTGTCGTCCGTCGCCGCTAATTCCCGTCATCATGTCATTGGTTTGATATTGTTGTTTGAAAGGAGTCTCCTCTATGTTTATCTATTTTATTGCCCCAATCCCCAAGTATCCTATTTCTTTAAAATCGTGTAAAAGATCCTCATATGTTAATAATTTAGGAGAAGGAAGGAAACGACTAAAAATAGAAAACATGAGAAAAAGAAATGTCGAGATGATTTTCATTATGGTAGACATTATAGAGAAAATGATTTCTCTTATAAGGAAAACCACATGAAGAATTTGGTAACCAAAGATTCAGTTATATCACCTATTCTGAGTTCTTCTTTCTCCTATTGGAGCAAGCTCCTATAGTTAATTACTTCTTAGGTAGTCAAAATTGTTTAAGAAAACTCCTATTTAACATTAACCCTCGTTCTTCTAAGAAATGTCAAGGTCAATGGAAGAAACATCAAATGTTTATTCCTAGGGTTAATTGGTTTCTAAGAATTTGATTCTACCCTAAAGGTTTTGTTTTATGTGTCATGTCATTTCGTTTTGAAGTTTTATTATTTTGTTGTCATTCTTTTACTACCATTGTCTTGTTTTTGTTGTTTTGTTGTTTTGTTGTTTTGTTGTTTTGAGGTTCATCTTTTCCTCTTCAAAATGTCAACCTATAAAACAGAGTTAGCACACCCTATAACATTTAAAGTAAATCTAAAGCGTAACTTATGTCTCCAATAAACCTACAAAACAAAACATGATTAGCATGAAATCATGTTTAAATTTGTCAATTTAGTTGGTTCAATAATTTTTAATCGACCCGGTCAAGATGTTTATGGCTCCGTCATCCTAGGGCCGTAAAGTATTCAATTATACTTAGTCTAAAAAGTATTTAAACCAGGACCGAAAGATTCTTATCAACATCCATTGATTGCATTGTCTAAGAAATCTTTGTAGATCTGAGCACATCTGTTCGAGTTGCATTTGGTGATCTTTGTTCATTAGGGTTCAATTTAAGCTTTAATGATTTATTTAGATTTTTGTGGTTGGAAAATTTTAGGTTGTTTGCGATTTATTAACCAATTGAGTTTTATCATTTTGTCGTTTTGCTTATTTTTTAGATGACCCGATCAGGATCCCATGGTTCTCCCATCCCAAGTCACTATGTTTATGGTTTGATTAACCATAAATGGTTGGAAGATATTTCGTTAGCAACCATGGGTTAACTCCTCCAAAATATCTTCTCAAACCTAGTTGTATTTTTAGGTTTGAGTTTAAGTTTTAATGTCTTTTAAAGTTAATTTTATGTCTTTTGTGTCTATGTCGATGGGTTGACGAAATGGATTTTAAAGATTTCATTTATATTAAATCTAATGTCAGTTAAACCTACGGAAGTTTGATTGAGGTATGGTAGATTGGACCTAAGATCTAGGTTTAATGTTGGTATAACCAAAGGATTTATGTTGTTTTTGTTCAATTTGGATAAAACTTATAGTATGAAAATGATTTAAGTCCAATTTAGATAGGACTTACGGTATGAGGATGATTTAGGTTCAATGTAAATAGAACCTAAATATTAAGATGGTTTAAGTCCAATGTAAGTAGGACTTGTGATTATTTTATTTCAAATTATGTAAAATCTAAAGCTTAAGATGGTTTAAGTCCAATGTAGGTAGGACTTAAGGTTTAAAATTGTTTAAGTCCTATGTAGGTAGGAATTAAGGGGATTTAAGTTCAATGTAGATTGAACCTAAAATTTAGGATGATTTAAGTTCAATGTAGATAGGACTTATAATTGATTTAGGTTCAATATGGATTGAACCGATGGTCTGAAATAATTTTAAGTCCAATGTAGGTAGGACTTATAATTGACATAAGTTCAATATGGATTGAACTTGAGGTTTAAAATGCCTCTAAGTCCAATGTAGTTAGGACTTAAAGTTGATTTGACTTCAATATGAATTGAACTTAAGGTTTAAAATTGTTCTAAGTCCATAGGGTTTAGGACTTAAAGTTGATTTAAGTTCAATATGATTTGAACTTAAGGTTAAAATTATTCTAAGTCCAATGTGATTAGGAATTAAAATTGATTTAGATTCAACAAGGATTGAACTCAAGGTTTGAAATAATTTTAAGTCCGATGTAGGTAGGACTTAAAATTAATTTATGTTCAATATGGATTGAATCCAAAGGTTTAATTTGATTCAGGCTAAAATTGAGTTGAACTTAAGGGTTTGATTTGATTTAGGTTCACGTTGAACTGGACCTAAGGATTTGAGTTGATTTAGATTCAAGTTGGGTTGAAACTAAGGGTTTGAGTTGACTTAAGTATAATGTAGTTAAGACTTAAGGGTTGATTAGATCTAATTTAGATTATATCTAATTAGGTTTGAAAGTTTATTAAACCTAATATGGGCAAGGTTTACTTAGTTTTATTAGGTATAATTAGAGTTAAACCTAATTGGGATTTAGGTTGAATCAAGCCTAATGTAAGTAAGGCTTAATGTGGTTAATTATCTCTAATTAGAGTTAGACCTAATTGGGGATTAGGTTGAATCAAGCCTAATGAAAGCAAGGCTTAATGTGGTTAATTAGGTCTAATTATGGTTAGACCTAATTAGGGTTTAAGTTGAATTAAGCCAAATGTATGTAAGTCTTAATGTGGTTAATTATGCTAAATTAGGGTTAAACCTAATTAGGTTTAAGTTGAATTAAGCCTAAGGTAAGTAAGTCTTAATGTGGTTAAATAGGTCTAATTAGGGAGAGACGTAATTAAGGTTTAAGTTGAATGAAGCCTAATGTAAGCAAAGCTTAAGGTGGTTAATTAAGTCTAATTAGAGTTAGAACTAATTGGGGTTTAAGTTAGATTAAGCCCAACATAAGTATGGCTTAATGCAGTTAATTAGGTCTAATTAGGGTTAGACCTAATTGGGGTTTATGATATTAAACCTAATGTAGTTATGGCTTAATAAGGTTTAATTATGTCTAATTATGGTTTAAACTTAATTAGAGTTTATTATGTTAAATCTAATGTAGTTAAGGTTTAAAAAGGTTTAAATAGGTCTAACTGTGGTTTAGACCTAATTAGGGTTTATGATGTTAAATCTAATGTAGTTAAGGCTTAACAAGTTTTAATTAGGTCAAAGTGTGGTTCAGACCTAATTAGGGTTTATTGTGATCAACCTAATGTTATTAAGATTTAATAGGGTTTAATTAAGTTAAATTATGGTTTAGACTTAATTTGGGTTTATTATGTTAAGCCTAATGTAGTTAAGGTTTAACAAGGTTTAATTACGTTTAACTATGGTTTAGACCTAATTAGGGTTTATGATGTTAAACTTAATTTATTTAAGGCTTAACAAGATTTAATTAAGTCTAATTATGGTTTAGACTTAATTAGAGTTTATTACGTTAAACCTAATGTAGTTAAGGTTTAATAAGGTTTAATTAGGTCTAACTATGGTTTAGACCTAAGTAGGGTTTATGATGTTAATCCTAATGTACTTAGGGCTTAACAAGGTTTAATTAAGTCTAATTTTGGTTCAGACCTAATTAGGTTCTATTGTGTTAAACCTAATGTGATTAAGGATTAAAAAGGTTTAATTAAGTCTACTTATGGTTTAGACTTAACTAGGGTTCAATATGTAAAATCGAATGTAGTTGTGGTTTAACAAGTTTTAATTAGCTCTAATTGTGGTTTAGACCTAATTAGGGTTTATGGTTTTAAACCTAATGTAGTTAAGGCTTAATAAGGTTTAAGTAGGTTTACTTGTGGTTCAGACCTAATTAGGGTTTGGTAAAGTGTGGGTTAACCTGGATTAAACTTAAATGTTTGAGTTTGGATTGAATCTATATGAGACTAGATTCAAATTTTAACTTAAGTCGATGTATATTAAACTTTTGTGTTGTGTGATTTTGAACTCATCATTTAACTTTGAGTCTAGATGAGTTAGACACAACAATCCTGAGGTGATGACTAAACCCCATGTCAACTAGGCTTTAAGTTTCTTAGATCTAGGATTTGGTTGATCCTACATGTCATTAAATAAACATTAGGTTGATCCATTAAATGCTAAGGTTCAAGCTTAAAAAACTTAAGGGTTTAAAATGTAAATTTGAAATTTACATTTTTGACCCTAAGTGATGAAAATGTCATTTTAAATTTTTAAATGGCTAAAAATTGTCATTTTATCGTTTAAAAATATCACTTTAAAATTTTTAACCATTTTTAAATTTATTTTAATTTTTTAATTTTTTAATAATTATTTTGAAAATAATTACAAATATTTTATAGAATTAGGAAATTAGATTTTAAAGAATTTTCCTAGCCTTGGAAAAATCAGGGAATGTTCCTAAGGACTTAAAGGCTAATATCTAAAATTTTGAGATTTTTTTGGAGTTATAAGTGATTTTTAATTATTAAATTACTCTAGGGAGTAATTATTTAATTAAAAATTAAATATATATAACTAAGTTTTGATTTAATTATCATTATTTTATCCACATTTTCCTGAATTCATGGGTATTTTCGACATTTCTGTGATATTTCTATGTCAAGATATGAATTTTTGAAGGTTTTTGTCATTTTTTGTATTTAAATAAATAAAAAATCCTTAAGTTTCTATTTATGCGCATGGCAGCTGACTGGAACATCAGATCCGTTGAAAGCGCACGATACCTGATTCGCAGAAGGATCCACGTGGCTGCTGAGTTGAGCTGCGATTTTGTCTGTTTCATATGGATAGATCCACGGTCCTGCTCAATTCAAGCCATCCATTACCAATACACGGAAATGGATGAAATTGGTTGATTGTCTCAAAAGGAAGAAGTACCGACAGCCATTCATGATCAAACCCTAATTTCTTAGTTGATTTTCTTATGAAACTTCATAAAAATTTTCCCAAAAGATTCATCTAAAGGAGACGCTCATATCTATATGGTGATGTATAAGTTTTGAAAGGGTTCTCTTTACAATGTATGAAAACCGGGCTAAAATTAGGGTTTAAGCTCATACCATGACCTCAATGGATGGAATTTTGATTGAAATGGTTTTAAAGCATCTTCTTGAGCTAAGCAAGCTTGTTCTTAACTCAATTTAAATTGAAATTGGGTCTGAGTATGAGTTCAATAAAAAGGGGTCACGATTTCACTAAGGAGTAGGTTAGAGCTAGTGGGGAAGGCTAATTTTGATTGGGAATTCCTTCTTAAAGCTTAGGGAAGCTTTTAGAAGAATCAATTTATAATTTTGATTCGGTTTCTATCAAACCCGAAACATTCCCTGAAATTGGGAGTGAAATTGGAGCAAGCCAGGGGATTTTAGGAGTTAATTCTATGGAGGATTAGTTCCTTAGGGTTTGGAGAATAAGTTTGCTGTTAAGAGCTTTTGGAATTGGGAACTATATGTTGGTCTTGTTCTTTTTGAGCTCTCGGGTTAGCCTATTTATATGCTTGAAGAAGCCATGACTAGGCAAGGGTTCACTTGGGGAAGGAGGTAACAACTTCATGATAACTGTGGATAAGTTCTTTGGATGAGGATTATCATGTAAGAGTCTACCAAGTTGATAACCATATTGAGCTCTCATTAGAATGAGGATTGAACCCTAGTCTTGGATATCTTCCATTTGATTGCTTGTGAGGTGGATAAGGCTGCTCAAAATGGTTTGAATCAGCCTCCCCCATATGGATTTTATTGTACATTTAATGAATTTTTGGATGTGATGACACATACGTTTCTCATTCCCAAATTTCATAATTTGATCATGATGACCCTAATTTTTTGTGGGATAAGGTTTTAGATTGGTCTTTCTTTCATTGGATGAAGGTGAAGGTGAGTGATGATCTCACTGCATCTCCATTCCATATCTTATGAAGGAATGACACATACCTCTTCCCTATATGATGGCTTCATAATGGTTTTTTTTTGAGTCAAAGGTCATGAATCGTGGGTCATTCATGATTGTTTGTCACGTCATGCTGTATCTTATGGGTCATGGGCCATTAACAATTTGTCATGTAGTGAATTTAGTGTTTAAGTATAAAATACGATTTTAGGGTGACCATGGGTTTATCTTGCCATGTGTTTAAACCATGATTTTAAACTTAAATCCTGGTCTAATATTCCTTAATTTCATTCTCTTTAATCAATTAAATGATTAATTAATTTAGAGAATAAAATAATTCGATTAAAAAACCAAATTTTGACAAAAATGGCAAGGTAGATAAAGTTTGACCAAGTTGACCAGGTTGACCAGGGTTGACCAATTTAGGTTCAGAGTTGACCCACGTGACTTACTTGGTTAAATGGTGATCATTTGGGTCTATTATTGACCAAATGGTCAATGTGGTGACTGTAAGATTAAAAAATGATCATTTTGACCAAAAGTTGGCCAATGTAGTTGATACACCAAAAATTTTTAGTGTTTTTATACACATTTTTATACATATTTTTAAGATATTGTGCTTTAATAAAAGATATATGTGTGTTTTTTTTAGGTACAATTTAATGGATGAAAGTTGCTAAAAGGAGTGAAAAAGGTCAGCAAAAATGAAGAAAAGTGCAAAAAAGAATTGGTGCTTATGCTCTAGAGGAGCAGCGCCTAAGCGCCAGATACCCTGCACATAAGCTCCAGAAGTAGTTATGAGATGAATTATTTAATTTGAATGGATTTTTGAAGAGTTGTTTGAAGCAACCCATGATAAAAACGTGGGAAATAGCCCATGGACACGAAAATTCATTCAATTGGCTTTTGAGGAGGCAACTTCTAGAAGTTTCATTGAATGGAGACACCTTTTTGAAGAGACACCAAGACACCCCTTGGATTTTTATTAGAAATACTTAGATTTTCCAAGAGAGGAGGCCAGACACCCATCAAATTTACAACCATCATCCATCTGAGCCACCGCCACCTCCGCACATCATCGCAAACGCCAATCGCCACCACCGCCGCCAGTCATTTTTCTTTTTATTTTGAGGGTTAGTTTGTATTGTGAGTGAAGGAAGAGAATTCAAAGGAACTTTAAGAAAATTAGTGGAGAGGACTTGAGATAAGTTTTTATCTTTGTGACTACACTTGATTTTAATTTAGATTTTTTGTTTGTATTCCACTTTTAAACTCATGTGTGGTTGTGTTTTCTCCATGGATTCTGAGTAGTTTTCCTTATCTTTTTTCTTAAAATGATAAGTGATTAAGTGTTGAAAGGAATTTGTGTGAAGTATTAGGCTTCAGTGTTGGAAGAAGTTGTGATGATTAGAAAACTTGCACTTCATTTACTTCTTGATTTAACCAATTAAAATATTAATACCTATTGTGAGAACATGTAAGATCCAAGATGGTATTGTCTCAGTAAACAAATGGTTAGAAGCACATATTGATTTCATGGATGAGAATGTAGTTCATGAGGTTGAGTGCAAATAAATAGAGAATTAAACCTTTCAAGGGTGTAGAATTTGAGGACTTTAGAGTGAAAGGCTAAAGCCCCCAATTTGATTTATAGTTTTAGGTTTTGATACGAGATGTTAGCCTCTAGGTGGAGGGATAAAAGGAAACTCTAGAGTGAGAGCTAGTATCTTCACTACCTAGTTGTTCTTCAAGCCTATTCAAACTATAGACTAGCCAATGTTCTTTATAGCATCTCTAGTAAGGGTAAATAATATTTTTGCTCCTATTTGGCACAACACATTTAGAATACTTCCACAAAAGAATTTCTCTACATATTACTGATTCATGATAAGGAAAAAGATATTTTATTTAGATCGCCTTCATCTTGTTAGTGTTTAGTTAAGTTACTTAGTTGTTTACTTTATTTCATAAACCAAAAATTGCAAAAAGAATTGAATTTGCACTCTTATTTTAACATCTTCACTTTAAGTAAGAATATTGTGCTAAGTAGATTTTTGTCATCTAAAATTTATAAATTCCTAAAAAGCATATAACCATTTTTCCTGTGGGTTCAATATTCATAGCTTAATTAAAAAGTCATATATTACTTGATAATGAAACGTATACTTGCATATTATCCCTCATTTAAAATTAAAATTGTATTCTTATTTGTTTCATAGTGGAAAAATTACATAGCTTTTTCTTTGGACCAAGTTTTTGACTTTGTTGCAAATTAAGAATAACTATTAAGGAAGCTAAAGCATATAATCACATACATCACATTTTACATCTATATAAAAAGTCAGGAATCTGAGGTACATGATTGATCAAATGGTTTAATTTCACAAATTTGGTGTTTAGGTTGACCAAATGGTTCATTTTGACCAATTTGTTATCTAGGTTGACCAAATGGTTCATTTTGACCAATTTGTTATCTAGGTTGACCAATGATTCAGTTTCACCAAGTTAGCCCAAGTTTAACCAATTTTGGCCAGTTTGACCAGAGTTGGCCAAATTTGACCAATTGGGTTAATTGGATGTCTGTATTGACCAAATGGTCATTGTGGTAACTATTGGGTCAAAGTTTAATCAAATCAGGGTTTATCATAGTGAATCTAATCATTTTGGGGTGTCATCCTAGTTTGGACCCAAAAAGGGTATATTTGGAGTCAGTTTAATTTTTGGGGAATTTGAGACCCTAATAAGTTCAAATGGATCATTGTTCGTAGACGTTCTCCTAAGAGCAAACATAATGATCATGATGATCAATCTCAATTCTTTCTAAAGCTCAAGAATTAGTATGATTGATTCAAGATACCTCTTGTCTATGGGTGTTATATTAGAGTCCTTACAAAAGTGAGGTCAACAATTGAGCCCCTAATATGTGTGGAATACTGAACAAGTATGTCGAACATATTGGCATTGACCAAAATGGTCTTTATTACCCAATGAAATTGTCAGTTTGTCGGTAGTTTTGTAAAGAGAAATATGATTATACAGTGTCATGTGGTTTGTCATTCAATAATTGTAGTCTGTTCGAGAGAAGAATTGCATGACTTCAGAAGAATTCATAAAGAACATTAAACTATAAAAAAGCCATAATTCCTTGTCAGGAAGGCCTTACATTCTACAGTAAGAGAGAGAGAGAGAGAGAGTAGATGTCATATTCCTTCTAAGAAGGTCTTATACTACTTCCCAAAGATGTCAAATGTTAATATGTTTGTCTTCAGAAGGAATGCTAGAAGACTTAATTCCTATCTCAAAAGAAGAGGCTAAAGGAATGCCCTAACCCCATGTCAGCTAGGTCTTACATCCAATAGTAAAAGAGAGAGGCGATGCCATATTCCATCAAAGGAGGTTTTACACTAATTTTTAAAGATGTCAAATGTCCATATGTATGTCTTGGGAAGGAATGCTAAGTGACTTATATCCTATCTCAATAGAAAAGACTAAAGGAATGTCATTAATCTGTGTTAGGAAGGTCTTACATCCAATAGAAATAGAGAGAGAATAGTTGCCATATTCGATCTAAGGAGTTCTTATACTAATACTCAAAGATGTCAGTGTTGGTTTTGGAAGAGGAATGTTATGCAACTTACATCCTACTCGAAGGAAAAAACTAAAGGAGTGCCATAACTCCGTGTCAGGAAGGTCTTATATCCAGTAGTAAGAAAGAGAGAGTAGACGTCATATTCCATCTAAGGAGGTCTTATACTAATTCCTATAAGATTGCAAATGTCATTTTTGGAAGAGGAATGCTTCATGACTTACATCATATTCTAAGGAAAATATTAAATGAATTCCAAAACTTTGTGTAAGAAAGGTCTTACATCCAATAGTAAAATAGAGAGTAGATGTCATATTCCACCTAAGGAAGTCTTATTCTACTTCTCAGAGATGTCAATGTCAGTATGTATATAAAAGTCATATAAAGAGAAATGTATTGTTTCAAGGTTCCCGTTGGGGATTTTGATTTTATGAGTTGAAACTGTCATTTTTATATTATGTCAGTGTTCATTTTTACTTTTCTGGACCGTCACAAGCATCGTCAACAACTGGAGATCTTGTCTTTTATAGCTAAAGCAAAGTTTTATTTTTACCACAAAAGATAACATATAGTGATACATAAGATGTCAGTAGTATAATATAAATCAAACATCATGTCAAGCTATCATATTCATCTTTTGTCATATCGATAATCTCGGATACTACTAGACCATCCATGGATATGCTGCACTCTGAGGTATTTTTGGAATAAATTCTGATAAATATAAATCAGGTGCTCAGACATTTATAGGGTCATGGTAGTTTCAGAGGTTGCAATCCTTTGAGTTCAGGCAAGGGTTGATATCAGACTGAAAGCTTGTTAGGGCACATCCTTTGTAGTGTTCTTGAGATCTGCTGTCTGCATACAGTTGGTAAGCAGTGCTTGACTACGCCAACTCTGTTTCTCTATAGGACTAACACTGATCCCAGTGGGAGGGGAATCTAATAAGAAACATGGAATTCTCTTGGGCCCACTATTCATATTTCTTGTCCAAACATAATTGAACACATGTTCAGTAAATATAGTGTACAGAAGGGGTCTCTCAAAATCATGGATGTTAATATAAGGTGGGATACAGTCTCCATCTTCATAGGTATTGATGATGCAGTTGTATAGAATAAAACTGAATGGAATTATGTCACAAGCCACAAATCATTTGATGATCTGGATAATCACTGTAGGCATTAGATCTACGTTTTCATGTTGCAAGATCCCAGGAGCGTTTCCATCTTTGTCCTTAGCATAGCTATGACAACATCTATACTGGATAGTTATTCATCCTTTTCCATGTATCCATTTATTTGGTTCAAAGTATGTTCTCCTTCTCAGATATCTAGCTCTTCCGTGATCACGAGCTTACATCACATGTTTGACGATAGCTGCTTATTCATCATCATCAAAGATTTTAGTAAACAAGTGGATACCTTCAAGTATGTTAATGGTATGAACATTAACATGACTATATTGTTCCAAATAATGTTGTTTAATAGTCTAAATGCACCTCAGCTTTTCTTCAAAAATAAGTTGTCTGTTGATTGGTTCATCTGACATTATGAGGTCGAGAACCGATATATATGGAGTCAGAGCAAAAAAAAATCTTTTTTATTGCTTCTTCTTCTTCAAGGTCCAAATTTTCAACCCCTAAGATAGGATCTACCTCACCAGGTGTGTACTCAAGAATTGGAAACTAAAATTCCTCTCCATCTTTGTCCATGGGCTCTATATCTTATCATTCATTTTCCTCAAGTCTTTTAAGCTATTTGTTTCGATTTTTTCCTTGATTCCGAGTCAATTCTTATGTAATCCTATTGACTCCATCAACAGATGCATCCACAATCCCTTGTGCCACCACAACTACTATAGATTCCAATTTTCCAGTGTCAAGTTTTCATTTTTGTTCTATCAATTTCACTTTTTCTTTATTGACATTTCATTCTCAGGTTTTAAATTCCAGCATAGGTGGTTTCCCCTCAACTTCTTCTTTACTCACAATAGATAATAGTGGCCCATTGTACAATAATTCAACTTGTGTCAGAACAAAATCAAAATGAGATCTTGACCCTTTGTCGATGCATTGGTAGTCCAGTGCCAAACTTAAATCACCTCGGAAGTGAACAAAAGTCTGTTGTTTGACATTTTCTTTGCAAGTGAAAGGTTAATGTAAACATGTCAGATCTAGTTTTTGGTCATTTAATGTGAATTTTGAGAAATTTTTGTTTGAGGGTCAATTTTTTTAAGAAGTTGTGTTCACAAACACCTGTTTGATAAGAATGAAGGAAATGTCAAAGAGACAACACAAAAAATGGTTCAAATTTGTTTTATTATTATTTTTTAACTATGTAAACAAGTCATTATTTTTTTATGTCGGATAATATTTTTTCAAATACCACCTGTTGATTGAGGGTAAAACTCTTTCTCCTTAACGATCTACCATCTGATAGGATCCCCCGAATATATCTTTTCAACTACCTACGGGCCCTCTTATATTGGTTCAAGTTTTCCACTGATTTTTGGATGAACGAGGATAGGTCTTTGGAGTACTAAAACCAAATCCTCGATTTTCAATGTCCTATGGTAGACCAATTTGTCGTGGGCCTGTACAATTTTCACTTGATATAACTTAAGATTCTGTTGAGCTTGTAGACGTTTTTCTTCTAAACTCTCAACTTCTTCAATTCATAGTTTTGCATTTTCTTCTTCTATGATTTTGTTTGCAACTGCAATCCTGAGAGAAGGAATTTGCATTTCAATGGGAAGTACAACCTCAGAACCATATACTAAAGCAAATGATATCAACAGTTTTGGTGTTCAGCATGAAGTACGATAGGTCCATAGAACTTCTATCAATTGTTCGTGTCTTTGTCTTGGACTGTTAGTCAATGTCTTCTTCAAAATTTAGACTAGTGTTTTGTTAAAAGCCTCGGTCAATCCATTGGCTTTAAGGTAGTAAATTGTCAAATATCTCCAGTCTATCTCATGTCTAGGGATGAAGTTATTAATATTTGTATTTTTAAAAGCCAGTCCATTATCTGATATGACCCTTTAAAGAATTCCAAATCTGTAGAAAATGTGTGTTTTGAGAAAGTAGAGAACATTTCTTCTTTGACTTTTCTGAGCAGTACTACTACTGCCTATTTGGAGAAGTAATCTATAGCAACCAAGATGAATCGATATCCTTTAGATGATGGAGGGTCTATAAGGCCCACTATGTCCGTGCCCCAACATTTAAATGGCCAAGATGCAATTTTGGGTGTATACTTTTGGAGGTTAATGTACGACCACTCCATGTACTTGACATTGATGACATTTCATTGCAGTTTCAAGACAGTCATTCATCATTGTTGACCAATATTATCACATTCTTTTAGTTTTCATCTTCATTTTTGGTCTAGATTGGTGTGTACCACATAGACTGAATGAACTTCTTTAATAATTTTTTGAGCTGCGAAGATTAATCCTATTATCCTCTTCACTTTATCTAGAGTGATGAATATTAATCCTACTCTCACTTTGCCAGGTATAATTGTCTGTCTACCCTTGTCTTTTCGAGCAGATGAAGCTCCGTCAAAATCTAGTTCCCATTTTTGTCTATCATAATTTTTTAATTCCAATACTTGCTCATCAGGAAAATCATCATTAAGAGGAGATTAGCTGGTATTGGATATGCTGCTAAAAAGTCTGCCAAAATTTGTTCTTTGACAGCTCTTAGTGGTACAAACGTTATGTCAAACTGGAGCAATATCATTGCCCATCTTGCTAATCTTCTAGAAAGTGTTGGTCATGTCATCAAATATTGCAAAAGGTTAACACTTGAGATAAGAGTTACCTTATGAGATAGCCTATAATGTAATAACTTTTGAACTGCGAAGATTAAAGCTAAATAATGCTTCTCAATTGCAGGATATTTTATTTCAGTTGGGACCAAATAAAGGCCTAATTAGTATAATGCATTTTCTTTACTCTCATCATTAAATTGAGCCAGTAAAGCTCAGAGGGAATTTTCTAATGCCGCAGTATAAGGAATTAGAAATTTTCTAAACATAGGGGCTGCTAGAACAAAAGGTGTTGTCAAATATTGTTTGATGTTTTCAAAGGTGTGTTGGCATTTTTCATCCCACACAAATTTGGTATCTTTTCTAATTGAGGCGGTGAGAGGTTGAAACCTACCTAAAAGATTGGAAATGAAATGTTGGATTTATGCTAATTGTCCTTAAAAAGATCGTAGTTGGGTCAAATTTTTAGGAGGAGACATGTTCAAAATGGCTTTAATTTTGAGGGGGTGAATTTCGATCCCACGATATCAAACAACAAATCCTAAAAACTTTCCTGAGGTGACACTAAAGACGCACTTTAAAGGATTCAATTTAGAATTAAATTATTGTAATCGTTCAAAGACGATTCTCAAATCGTACACATGATCATAGTTTCATCTACTATTAAAAACCAAGTCATCCACATAATATTCCACTTGGTTGTGGATAAGTTTGTCAAAGATTCGTGTCATGGCCCTTTGATAGTTAACACCAACATTCTTCAATCTGAATGACATTACTCTGTAATAGAATATTCTGAAAACTTTATTTGGTTAATCTTTTGGAGACATTTTGATCTGATTGTATCCTGATGATTCATCCATAAAGGAGAATAATTCATGTGTTGATGCAATGTCAACCATCAACTCTGGAATTGGTATAGGAAATTCATCCTTTGGGCAAGCCTTTTTTAGGTCTCTAAAGTCTACACAAACCCAAATTTGACCATTTTTCTTCTTTACTGGCACTATGTTATCCAACCATGTTGGGTATTTTTCTTTTCGAACAAAATTGGCTTCGATTAGATTTTTTACTTCAGCAATGACTTGTTGCTAGATTTCAATACACATCCATCTTGGAGCATGTTTAATAAAAATCTAAGTTTGATCTAATCCAACTTTATGGACTGTAAATTCTGGAGCAAGTCCAGACATTTCGTCATAACTCCAAGCAAAGTAGTCTTTGTATTATGTCAATAGATGAACTAATTCTTTTGCTTCAATATCGTTAAGGAATGAACTAGGAAAAGCCAATTTTAGATTTTCTTTCATTTCTAAATTTATTTCTTTTAATTCATCCACTGTTGATTTAATGTCTTCATCAATTTCTGGCAGTGCATCTTTGATTGCAAGATGAGATGCTTGCTAGGAGTCAGGTCCTTCGGTGACAAATAGGCAAAACTCGGTGTCTTATAGAGGTTCTAGGGTACCAAATCCAATGCCTTCTTTAGAGTTATAGTTTTGTTTGATGTTATTTCATAACTATTCAAAATGATAAGACTGATCTAATGTCCATTATTTAGGTATCAAACCATTTTGAATAAGTCTTTGAACACATGGAGAATAAAGCTCAAAAGGGGATTTTCATTGATTTCATAAGATTTTCTTCTTTAACTTTTACATTTATCTCAAAAATAGAAGAAATAGAACCAAGTCAGAATTCTATAGCTTTTCTGTCATCACCATATACTTCTTTGACTACTAAATTCTCAATTTTTCATGGAGAAATGGGGGTTAGGGTCATATCATGTATATAGTGATTGATTCATTCGTACATGGACTCAAATTATTTTTTTTATCTTCTTTATCAAGAGATATCTTGAATTGTGGTTCTTTTGAAATTATCAACGCTGTCTTTTCTTTTTCTTTTTCTTCTTTGGAGTCCAGAAAAACTTTGAACTTTGATGATTTCTTCATGTTGATTGTTGGATTTTCCCTCTCTCGTCCTCGTCTCCGACCTCGACCTCAGATGCGAGTCTGATGAGAGTTCTTATCATTCATAGTAGTTGAAGAAAAATATTTATCAACTTGTTTTACCTTGATGTGGTCTTTTTTACTCATTTCTGAGCAACAAGTCATTATCAGAAAAGGTTATTTTGGTCTATTTTTCTAATGAGTAAGCCTCATTTGAGGAAGTACTAGCGAGTTGAGCTAAAAAATTTTATGCATCTAAAAGGGCTTTTGTTAGTGACTCTCTCATTTTTTTGGAAAGGATAAGGGCGTATCAGATGCTCAACTTTGCTGGTAATTTTCATAAATAGGCTAACACATTATAGTCCACTTTGTTATGAAAACTATCATTGTTTCCTTTAGATAATCATTCTTGTGTTGAAGGAATAGTTTATTCTTGTGTAATGATTGATTTTTCTTTTTCTTTTGGAGTCATCCTTAGAGGTATAATCCTTCCACTTCTCAAGTTGATTTCAGTTATTCCTTTTGGCATGTCATTTGACTCTTTTTCCTCTAAGTAAGAGAATTTTTATTCTAGGGAAATCGACACTCCTTTTATTTTGAGTGTTCCAATGTTGTCTTCATTTTCATTATTATTAGAACTGTCAATGTCTTGATTGTCATTAACCTCATCGAGATTGTGTATTATTTGAGTATTGTCTACAGGATTAAAATTGGATTGTTCATTTTCAACGGTAGTGCCAGAAAGAGATAAGATGTAAGCAGAACTAAAAGTATTTTTATTCATAGTGGAGAAAAATTCATACAAGGTCAATGTCTTGAGAGATTTTCTCCCTTCATCCGAGACAACTATCCTAGTAGATTGTGGAGGAATAAAAGAAGTGGAAGATTGAAAGGGAACAACATCCCTATATCTAAAAGACCTCTAACCCTTTTTGATTATTTCTTTTTCTTTTTCTTTTCCTTCTTGGAAGATTCCATTATCATTGATGTTGAATCTTGAATGATTTGGAAGTCCTCGAAAGTCTTCTGAAGAGATTTGCCCTGAGCAGTATTGTTGTTGTTGTCATCGTTGGAAGGATCATGAGGAATAAGTTTATCAACCGAATCCATATTAACTAAACCTTTTTCAGGTTCTTTATGGTATTATTTCTAGATTACTATATTCTCATCTTTAAGGTAGTGTTCCAACCAGTTTTTGAAAATGGAACATTCTTCAATTTTTGTGTCCAAGAATCCTATGATAAGGAGAGTAATTAGGATTATCTTTCATATCAATTTCTCCCGGTCGTCTTGCCTTGGGAAATTTGGATTATGATATTTTCAACAAGCTATGGATTATCTTTCTGACTACTTCAGTATTGAATGAATTTTCCTTTTTCATCCTCTCAGACATCGATTTATTGTCCGTTGGTGATGAAGTTGATTGTTGAAATTGCAGCTGTGAAAACAACTGCGACTGTTGTTGATTTATATTTTGTCTTTGCTTCATGTGATCGAGTTTCACTTGCATCACCTACTTGTCTGTCTATTATTGAGACATTTCCTGATTGTTTTCAAATTTCTTAACCGATTTTATCTTCTCGGTCTTTTCTGCTACACTCATCTACTTATCATCCTATTGAAGACTGGCAGCTTTGCTGAATAGTTTTTCAAATGTCTTTATTGTAAATCCTTTAAGCATGAAGGCTATAGGACCGTGAATGTTTTTTAGCTGAATTTTGACTACATGTTGTTCCTAAAGTTTTGGTTTGCATTTCAAGCTAAAATTTATCCAGCGCAAAATGTAATCCACAAGGGTTTCCCCTGGCTTTTGTTTCTCCACCACTAAGCATCCAACCGTTATATGAAGTTGTGCTCCACCAAATCATTGGATGAAGAGATTTTCAAGTTCAACAAATGTTTTAACAGAACCATCGGGAGGTTTTGCATACCAGTCAAAAGTAACTTTAGTAAGAATGTTGACAAAGTGATGGAACAGAAGAGCATTGCTTCCTCCTGCACTATATTAGCTTGCTATGAAATGTGCCAGATGTTGACGAGGATTGATTGTTCTATGAAACATCTTGAAGAGATGTGGAACAAATCCTTTAGGATATTGGACAGAATCAAATTCCTCTGAATAGGGTCTACACTTTAGTGTTAATGATCCGGCCTTGACCTGAGCCATTATCTCTAATACTTTTTATTCCATAAGCTGTGTGATTTCTTTTTCTATATTTTAATTATGAGTGGAATCTTTTTTTTATTTGAGTGCTCTCCTCATAGTCTATCGATTCTCTTCTATCATCAAGAATATGTATTGCTTCATGTCTAATGATTTCAGTGGTAGGTAGAGTAGTAGTTTGTGGTGGAGTTTGTAAAGTTGCCATAATTTCTTTGATCATTTATATAAGACAATTGATTTGTTCATTTCATTATTGGATAATAGCCCATAACACTTCTGTTAGGTTTTACTTTGTTGGCGGAGGTAATTCTTGTGATGTAAAATGGCTAGTGTATCAACCATGTTTATCGAACACTTTCCTTGGATTCAGATGCTTCAACATTGTTGATCTCATTTCTTTTCTTCTTCCTTTTAAGAGAGCAAGTTTTATTTCTTCGTTGAGTTTGTGTTAATGGAACACTCTCAGAACAAGATCCGTCTTCATCTATAGATTGTGAGAAAATATGATCTTCAACATAAAGTTTCTTTCCCTTATGATGAAGTTCTTCCTCCATTTTCTTAAAATTCATTTGTTCTATATGAAATTCTTGAGGTTGATATTCTCCAAAAAGGGAAAAATATTTGTAGGGATTTAAGTTAAATTCCACGAAGGGTTCTGTAATGAGTTGACATGGACTATTCATCAAAGATTCAATTTCATCAAATAATCCAAAGTAATTTTGGTAGAAGCAAGTTTCTTTATTGATTGGTGTATTAAGATCTTGAAAGTAGAAAAAGACCAAGTCCAAAGAATCCATTGTAGTTTTCTAAAAAATTAAGAAAGGTGATATGCCAAAATTTATTTTAGACTCATTTTATAAACTGAGAATTTATTATTCTATGCCATTATGGAATGTTTGTCATAAGTATCATAGATGTCATGAAATTTCTATCGTGAATGTCATGGGATGTGTGTTTTGAATGATATGGGATGCCTGTCATAAATGTCATGGAATGACTGTCATAGATGACTCTTATAATCAAAGAATTAAGATTGAGAAAAATAACTCTATCTGTCAAAAGATAGAATATCTTTGAATGAAGAATGAATGATTTAATGAGAGATGAGGAGAGAGAAGTTCCCTAACAGAATAGCCACTCTCTTGTCGGCCGCTGGAGTGTCGTGTCATCCGTTGCTGCCAATTCCCATCGCCACCAATTCCTGTCGGAGTGTCGTATCTATTTTATTGCCCTAATCCCCAAGTAAATTATTTTTTTGAATCATGTAAAAGATCCTAAGATGTTAAGAAACTAAGAGAAGGAAGGAAAGTGCTAAAAATAGAAAACTTGAGAAAAAGAAATGTCGGGATGATTTTTATTATTTTAGACATTATAAATAAAATGATTTCTTATATAAGGAAAACCACATGAAGAATTTAGTAACCAGAGATTTAGGTATATCACCTATTCTGAGTTCTTCTTTCTCCCATAGGAGCAAACTATTATAGTTAACTACATCTCAGGCAGTCAGAATTGTATAAGACAACTGCTGATTAATGTTAACATTCGTTCTTCTAAGAAATGGCAAGGCCAAAGAAAGAAACATCAAATGTTTATTCATAGGGTAATTGGTTTATAAGAATCCGATTCTACCCTAAAGGTTTTATTGCATATGTAATGTCATTTTGTTTTTGTTTTGTTTTGTTGAGTTTTTGTTTGTTATTGCCATTTATTTTGAAGTTTTGTTGCTTTGTTGTCATTATTTTATTATCATTGTCTTATTTTTGTTGTTTAGTTGTTCTGTTGTTTTGAGGTTCATCTTTTTCACTTCAGAATGTCTTCCGTCAAAACAGAGTAAGCACACTCTATAGCATGCAAAGCAATTCTAAAACGTAACTTATGTCTCCAATAAACATGGAAATAAGAACACAATTAGCGTGAAATCATGTATAAATTTTTGAATTTAGTTAGTTGAATAAGTTTTAAACGACTGGATCAAGATGTCTATGACTCCATCATCACAGAACCGTAAAGTATTCAAATCTGCTTAGTCTGAAAGGTGTTTAAACCAAGATGGGAAGATTCTTGTAAGCAACCACAGATGTCTTCATCCAAGTTATCTTCGTAGATTTGAACATAGCTATTCTAGCAGCATTCAAAGATTTTTGTTCATTAAGGTTCAATTTAAGTTTTAATGTCTTATTCGGATTTTAGTGGTTGGAAAATTTTAGGTTCTTTACAATTTATTAACCGATTGAATTTTTTCATTTTGTTTATTTTTGTGATGACTTGATCAGGATCCCAAGGTTCCATCATCCTGGGTCATTACGTTTGCAGTTTGATTAGCAATAACTTGCTGGAAGATATTTTGTTAACAACCATGAGTTACCTCCTCCAAAATATCTTCTCAAACCAAGTTTTATTTTAGGTTCGAGTTTATGTTTCAATGTCTTTTAATGTAAATTTTATGTCATTTGTGTTTATGTAAATGGGTTGAAGATTTGGATTTTTATGATGTAATTTACTTTAAGTCTAATGTCAGTTAAACCTAAGGAAGTTTAATTGAGTTCCAGTAGATTGGACCTAAGATCTAGGTTTAATTTTGGTAAAATCAGAGGATTTGTGTCGTTTGGGTTCAATTTGGATAAAACCTATATTATGAAAATAATTTAAGTCCAATTTAGATAGGACTTAAGGTATGACGATGATTTAGGTTCAATGTAGTTAGAACCTAGAGTTTAAGATGGTTTAAGTCCAATGTAAGTCGGAGATTAGATGATTTAAGTTTAATTTAAGTAGAACATAAAGTTTAAGATGGTTTAAGTCCAATGTAGGTAGGACTTAATTTTTAAGATTGTTTAAGTCCAATGTAGGTAGGACTTAAGGGAATTTAAGTTCAATGTAGGTAGAACCTAAAGTTTTGGATGGTTTAACTGCAATGTAGGTAGGACTTAAAATTGATTTACGTTTAAAGTGGATTGAACCCAAGGCCTGAAATAATTTTAATTCTAGTGTAGGTAGGACTTAAAAATTAATTTAAGTTCAATATGGATTGAACTTGAGGTTTAAAATGGTTATAAGTCCAATGTGCTTATGACTTAAACATGGTTTAAGTTCAATATGAATTGAACTTAAGGTTTAAAATTGTTTTAAGTCCAATGGGGTTCGGACTTAAAATTAATTTAAGTTTAATATGGATTGAATCGAAATGTTTGATTTGATTCAGATTCAAATTGAGTCGAACCTAAGGGTTTGATTAGATTTAGGTTCAAGTTGAGTTGAACCTAGGCATTTGAGTTTACTTATATTCAAGTTGGGTTGAACCTAAGGAATTGAGTTACTTAAGTCTAATGTAGTTAAGATTTAAGGGTTAATTAGATATAATTTAGATTAGATCTAGATAGGTTTGAAAGTTATTTAAACCTAACATGGGTAAAGTTTAATTAGTTTTATTAGGTCTAATTAGAGTTAGACCTAATTGGGATTTGAGTTGAATCAAGCCTAATGTAAGTAAGGCTTAATGTCGTTAATTAGGTGTAATTAGGGTTAGACCTAATTGGGGTTTAGGTTGAATCAATCCTAATGTATGTAAGGCTTAATGTGGATAATTAGGTCTAATTAGGTTTAGACCTAAATAGGGATTTAGTTTAATTAAGCTTATTGTAAGTAGGGTTTAAAGTTGATAATCAGGTCTAATTAGGGTTAGACCTAGTTAGGATTTAAGTTATATTAAGCCTATTGTAAGTAAGGCTTACTGTGGTTAATTATGTCTAATAAGGGATAGACGTAATTAAGGTTTAAGTTGAATTAAGTCTAATATAAGTAAGGCTTAATGCATTAAATTAGGTCTAATTAGTGTTAGAGGTAATTTGCGTTTAAGTTGGATTAAGTCCAATGTAAGTAAGGCTTAATGCGGTTAAATAGATCTAATTAGGGTTAGACCTAATTATGGTTTATGATGTTAAACCTAATGTAGTTAAGGCTCAATATGGTTTAATTAAGTCTGATTATGGTTTAGACTTAATTATGGTTTATTATGTTAAATCTAATGTAGTTAAGGTTTAATAAGGTTTAATTAGGTTTAATTGTGGTTTAAATTTAATTAGGGTTTATGAGGTTAAAACTATTATAGGTAAGGCTTAACAAAGTTTAATTAGGTCTAATTATGTTTCAGACCTAATTAGAGTTTATTGTGTTAAACCTAATGTGATTAAGGATTAACAAAGTTTAATTAAGTTTAATTATGGTTTAGACTTAATTAGGGTTTATTATGTTAAACTTAATGTATTTAAGGTTTGACAATGTTTAATTAAGGCTAATTGTGGTTTATACGTAATTAGGGTTTATGATGTTAAACCAAATGTTGTTAAGGCTTAACAAGGTTTAATTAAGTGTAATTATGGTTTAGACTTAATTAGGGTTTATTATGTTAAACCTAATGTAGTTAAGGTTTAACAATGTTTAAGTAGGTCTAATTGTGGTTGAGATCTAATTAAGGTTTATGATTTTAAACCTAATGTAGTTAGGCTTAGAAAGGTTTAATTAGGTCTAATTATGGTTCAGACCTAATTAGTGTTTATTGTGTTAAACCTAATATGATTAATGTTTAATAAGATTTAATTAAGTCTAATTATGGTTTAGACTTACTTAAGGTTTATTTTGTTAAACTTAATGTAGTTAAAGTTTAACTAGGTTTAATTAGCTCTTATTATGATTTAGACCTAATTAGGGGTTATGATGTTAAACCAAATGTAGTTAAGGCTTAACAATTTTTAATTAGGTCTAATTATGGATCTCACCTAATTAGGGAAAACTTGAATGTTTGAGTATGGTTTGAATCTATATGACACTAGATTCAAAATTTAACCGAAGTCTATGTATGTTAAACGTAGGTGTTGTGTGAGTTTTAACTCATCATTTATCTTTTAGTTTAGAGGAGTTAAACCCAATAGCCTTGAGGAGATGACCAAACGCCATGTCAACTAGGGTTTGAGTTCACCACAAAACTAAATTATGAGTAAGACCTAAGGTTCGGGATTTGGTCGATCCTACATGTCTAAGGT
>JXCR01074991.1:24634-78412 GCA_002079205.1 Phalaenopsis hybrid cultivar | reverse complement strand
GTGAAATTGAGACTTGACCAAGGTCAATTGAAGGTTCAATTTGATGTGTGGGAAAGTTTCAAAGAGTTTAGGATGCATAATTGAAGCAATTGGAAAGATTTGGGGGTCAATTGAATGGGATTTTTATTTTGGGCCAATTTGGGGCTTTTTGATTTGGGTTAAAATTGGACTCAAATGTGGATCAATTGAACTTGGATTTGGTTTGAATTGAGTTTGATCGTGATGAATTTCAGTTTTGAATTGAAATTGGGGGAAATTTGGATCAAATTGATGGACATTTGAGATGAATTTAGGGAAATTAGGTTTTTAAGGGCAATTTAGGGCTTTTGGTCAAAATTGGTCAAATTGGGCTCAATGGCAAGGTTCAAATTGGTTTTAGGGGCATTTGAAATGATTTTGAAGGTTTTGGGAAAGTTTGGGCCACCGAAGGGTACTTTGGTAATTTTGATAAATTTGGGGGTATTTTGATAATTTTGGCAATTTTGGGTGATTTGAAATAATCTGAAATGACTTTTGAACAGATTTGGGTAGTTTGGGTGAAATTGAAAATTTGGTCAAATTTAGGGTTTGGGGTGTTTAGGTAATTTGGGTAGATTTGGGGGCAAAAGACCAAGTTGGATATTTTAATGAAATTGAGGTGCCAACGACCCTATGTGAGCCATGGACCAATGGAAACCCCATTTGGGTCCTCTATGTATTGGTCTTAGCCAAACCTTAGCGTAAGGCTAGTGGGTCTAGGGGATCATCTACATGAGTCTCCCAAAGATCCAGTGGTCAAAGTCAACAAGTTTGAGTTTAGGGTTGTGAGTGAATGTGAGTGTGTGAGTGAACCAGCTCCAGACCAACACCTATGGTCAATCCTAAGGCCAAGCAGTCCTATGGGGACTCCCCTTGAGCTCCCCCATATTGGCCCCACCTACTAAGTGCTAGAGGTTATGACCAATATGTGGAACTTCAAGTTGAGCAAAGAAGAGTGTAGAATTTCTAATGTTGAGAGTTCCTTCTCTAGTCCTCTAGGAATAGTCAACAGGAAAGTCCTATAGCTAGACCCTAGGCTACTATAAAAGAAAGACTATACCTCAACCAAAAGTGAGGTCAACAAGTCATTAAACTCAACACAACACAACAAGATGCGACTGAACTCATCAACGGATCAAGGAATCCCTTGCCAATGGCAGAACACAATGAAGGTTACAATCATCCCAATAGAATTGGGCCTCAAATGTGTGGGGACGATCCCGTACTAGTTAAGGATTGATTGAATTTCATTATAAAAAAGCAGTCGTAGCCCAACATGGAGCTGGTCTTCATAAATTACCATGTCGCCGCCATAATTACCAGTCACCATTTCATCCGATCGAGTGGCTTGCAACTTAAGACTGAAATGAAAAACCAAAGTCTTCTCGGTAATGGCAACATTAGAAAGGGATAGGAGGAATGCTTAGTTGAAATTACCTGGCCAAAGATGCAATGAGGTCTTCACGGAGCCATATAAATGGCTAATGAAGGAGTAATGAGTGGAAAACCAACGACAGACTGAAGACACCACAAAAGGAAACCATGAAGGTTCATACATGGGACCCTCGATACCCACTTATAGAAGCATCATGCACAAGAATCGGAGAGAGCATCACCCCAAACACAAAGCTCCAGATTTATAAATATAAATAATCTTATTCACCGCAAGAACCATGATTACATAAAGATTCTATTAGAAAGAATATATTTTACAAGCAGATCCTCGACACCGGCCAAAAATAGGCTCCTCCTGACAAGCCTCCTATACAAAGTCCAACCTCCAAACTTAAATTGAGCCACTCAGTAGTCCTCGGAACCGACTTTCATGAAAAGTGCGTCCTCCTTGATCTCAGTCATCTCACATTGGAGGTCAATTGCTTCTCTTCAAATCGCTTCCAGCCTGGCTTGCAAATCTTAATCCTGATAGGTTGGAGCCACTCTCATTTCCGACATTCAGAACATGGAAGTCTATGAAGACAACTAAAAACCGTCAATAACTTCCTCCCGCGTCGCGTCAACTTTGACAAGATGACTAACACATCTCCTTCACTGACAACTAGATCACTTGAAGCCGAAAACATCATAACGATTGGACCGCCACTCCCAACGACCTCGAAATATGTTCTGCACGAAGATCTCCATATGCATGAAGAAGATAGTTGATACACATCCTATATTAAAGAAGGAAAAGAGGGAAAATAGTCTTAACTAAAGTCTAATTCACCTTAGACCAAGTCCTACCTCCCGCAACGCGGGATGGAAAATCTCCCACATATATCTTCTCATTAAATGCATGGGTTACTCCCTCTGATTTGTTGATCATCGAAAAAGAGAGGAACACTCGAGAGAATCCACTAGAGGTAAGCTGTCGAGGGAACTCCCACCAAAATCCCCGACCTGGTGTCAATCCTGAAAGGGGACCTCCTCGTCTTGTCGCGGATCAAATTTAATGATTCCCCGTCTCCGTTTCTTCCGTCAATTTTAAACTTTTATTGGCTTTCTTTTCAACGTCTCACTAGAGGGACAGCGAGATCTAATCCCAAAAGCAACCAACACCGTGTTCTTATCAGTAGAATGCAATTTGGAATTAGACCCCTTTTCCATCATGAAACTACCGGGAAAAACATAAAAGCTAAGAGAGCAAAAGCAAATCCAAAATTATGAAGCCACATCTCATTGATATGTATTTGACGATCACATGCTCAAAAATATGATGCTTTTTTATAACAATAAATAGGCGTTGAAAGGTTTACTTGCATTAATTTTTTCTTGCCTTTTTGCATTCATCACTATCAATAAGCAAAAAAATTGAGAAACTTGGTCAAAAACGAGTAAGGTTGGATAACGAGGACAACCAAGGGGAACAAGGGAAGAGCGGCGTGAACCACTAGAACCTACCGAAAACAACCCAATATCATCACAACATACCAAGCCACTCGCACATAGGGAATAAGAAACCAAAGGCGTAACATCCCAAGAAGACTCACAAAAATCATCTGCCGGCACAAAAAAATCACTTACCGCCCAACCCACTAGCCATCCAACCACACTCTTATGATACATATTTTGTTATTATGTATTAAACCAAAATGCTCCCACCGTACCTACATACCCTAGATGCACAATATGTAAAAATCTATCAACCTAACCATATAGGTAACGAACTGCCTTCATAATAAAAGGAGTGCTCAATAATATGCCATGCCCTCTCCCTCTCTCTCTCTCTATTCCTCATCTAATGCTATATTCCTCGGACATGACGCCGAACAATCCAAATTCTATATCAATAATAGGATAAAGCAGATAATTGGAGAGGATAAGATAGAGAGATTAAGAGATAAAATATTATTTACGTTTGCAGTATTTAAATTCCTTTTTTTTATGTTTCGATTTAAATGACAATCATTATTTTATAAGAAAATTAGTTGATTTAAATTTATTCGATGGTAATATCAGTGATATATGCATATAAAGGTGTTCTACAATATTATGAAATATGTGCTATAATATAATTTTATGCATACAAAATATGTCCTGATATGGTTAATAAAAAAAATCGTTCATAAATAAAGGCTAACATACCACGGGCTCTTTTATCGGGGAAAACAATCCACTGGAACTTTTTTTTTTTTTTTACTGGAAGATTAACATGCGTAGAAAAAACATTTCCACGGATTTTTACAGACGATAAAAAAATTCACCAAAAATCAACTGGGAAAATGAATACTTTCACGAATTCTGCTTATTTTAAAATGAATATTTTTACCAGAAAACCACTCTTTCCCATAATAGCTCCTGAAAATAGGGTTCATGATCAACAACAATCCCTCGCCCTTAGAACTCTTTGTCCAGTCTCCAACATTTTCAAGCTCACANTAAATAGGCGTTGAAAGATTTACTTGCATTAATTTTTTCTTGTCTTTTTTGCATTCATCACTATCAATAAGCTAAAAAATTGAGGAACTTTGTCAAAAACGAGTAAGGTTGGATAATGAGGACAACCAAGGGGAACAAGGGAAGAGAGGCGTGAACCACTAGAACCTATCGAGAACAGCCCAATATCATCACAACATACCAAACCACTCGCACATAGGTAATAAGAAACCAAAGGCGTAACATCCCAAGAAGACTCACAAAAATCATATCCGCCGGAACAAAAAAATCACTTACCGCCCAACCACACTCTTATGATACATATTTTGTTATTATGTATTAAACCAAAATGCCCCCACCGTATCTACATACCCTAGAAGCACAATATGTAAAAATCTATCAACCTAACCATATAGGTAACGAACTCCCTTCATAATAAAAGGAGTGCTCAATAGTATGCTATGCCCTCTCCCTCTCTCTCTATTCCTCATCTAATGCTATATTCCTTGGGCATGACGCCGAAGAATCCAAATTCTATATCAATAATAGGATAAAGCATAGATAATTGGAGAGGATAAGAGAGAGAGATTAAGAGAGAAAATATTATTTACGTTTGCAATATTTAAACGCCTTTTCTTTATGTTTAGATTTAAATGACAATCATTATTTTATAGAAAATTTCGTTGATTTAAATTTATTCGATGGTAATATCAGTGATATATTCATATAAAGGTGTTCTACGATATTATGAACTATGTGCTGTAATATTATTTTATGAATACAAAATATGTCCTGATATGGTTAATCAATCAAAGCACGTTGAACAAAGTTGATGATAAAATAATTGCAGTTTATGGCTGACACATGAATTACCAGCAAAAAATCAATTAAAAAAATCGTTCATAAATAAAAGGCTAACGTACCACGGGCTCTTTTATCGGGGAAAACAATCCACTGGAATTTTTTTTTTTTTTTTACTGGAAGATTAACATGCGTAGAAAAAACATTTCCACGGATTTTTACAGACGATAAAAAAATTCACCAAAAATCAACTGGGAAAATGAATACTTTCACGAATTCTGCTTATTTTAAAATGAATATTTTTACCAGAAAACCACTCTTTCCCACAATAGCTCCTGAAAATAGGGTTCATGATCAACAACAATCCCTCGTCCTTAGAACTCTTTGTCCAGTCTCCAACATTTTCAAGCTCACAAGGCACGAGCTGCAAGGGCAAGCACAGGTTCGTAAGAGTTCAATCTGGAGAGCTTGGGATTGAGAAAAATGGAATTGGAGGGTGACTGGTAAATGTAAAATACTTGACAACCTCAAAAAATGTCTGAAGTCGTGCATACATATACAAACACCATTAAATCACCAAGCTACCTAGTTTCTCAAGTACGCAAAATTCCTAAACTTACCGCACCTTGACATTTAAACCAAAATAAAAAAAATAAATAGTTGAGCATCCTTGCCTCTCCACAATGATCCAAGGTAAACTCAATATGGATCAGAACTACATTTAATTAATTGGTGAAAGAGCAATCAAAATGTTTTAACAATGTTGTCTAAGCATTGAACGTGCACCTTCAGCGCCTCCAAAAATAGCCGTGCTGCTTCTGTTCTTGCATCCTCCTAACAAATGAGACATAAAAACCAAAACATAAAAAATAAGGCATCTGCCCTTTGGCAAAAATGTTATTTCAAAATAACGAGTGCAAAAAATTACCAACAATTAAAAAGAAATCTATGCATACAATTGAAAACTTTCTCAGTTGCGACTACATCAAACAAGAAACCAACAAAATCAGTTGAGGACAAAATTTTGATTGGCAGTGAATAAATAGGACTTCTTAGAAAAAAACGAAATTTTTTAGGACCTCTTTTTATATTGGATGCAATTAATAATGTGTGATATAGGTTCTACAACTCCTTAATTTAATGATTTCTATTACAAATGACTGAATAAAGCCATCAGGTTCTAAAACATGTCTTTTAGCAACAGGCAACTAAATAGATCATAAGCGAATGTTACGGGTTGATGCGTTAATGCGATTAAGAAACAACAACAGTAAATGTCCTTTACCTCTGATGTGCTTTTGAACGCTCTATAAATTCAGCAGCTATGTCATGGCCTTGATAAGATGCAAGTACAGGTCTTATATCAGCAGGCCGGTGTACAGCAATATCTGTCCAGGATTTAAACACATTAAATGATAAATTAAATACGTAAAATCTAAATTCACTGAGAAAAGCTCAAATTTAGTAGGGAGTTATCATTAAGGATTAAGATGACGTCAAAAAAAAACTTACATTCAAGAAATGGTATTAGATCCAGAAGAGCCGTATCATCGTTTTCAAGTTTCCATGGCTTGATGGGAACACAATTCTCTGGCTGAAGGGTAGACTCTAGAGCATGCCCACTGACATAAAGAGTTCGTGCTGGATCTCTGTTCAACTTTGACAAATCCTGCCAGTAAACAGGTCATGAGTATATGCAATCAGTTCACGTATCTATGAATCATAAAAAGAAATATCGTCCAAGGAAAATAACAATAAACCAAAAAGCACACTTCCTTGCTCGGTTTGCGATGTTTTAGCCTGTTTGCAGACTCTATAGTGGGCTTGCTTGGCTTATTGGTTGCTATAATGCTTTACTGTTACCAGACTTGCTGCTTTCTCTTGGTTTATAGATTACATATAGATTATCGATCATCTCAGCATTTTGCTACTTTGCCCGCCATATCTTTAGGCTAAATTTTTAAAACAGATTTATTATAAAAATTAATATGAAAATTTGATAAGATTTCTTTTCCCTGACATCAGACTTAACAACCACGTAGGTGGTGACTCGGCTAACCCATTTAAAAAAAAGCCTGCTCACATGGGCAAAGTTGCCAGCTTCCCATTTTTACTTTTTCAGTTGGGGGCTCATTCCACTTCCTATATAAGTCCCCATTCACCCTTAAAAAATGAACTTCATACTCTCACTTTCATTCTCAAATTAAACATTTTTTTTGAAGATCTAACAGCATTTTTTGGAGATTTAAGCAAAGCCAAAGTCATTCAGTAATCTAGTTTTTGGTTAGTGAAATTTCATATTTTCTTTTAGCATATACTTTTTTATTTACTTGAGTAATTTTCTTTTAATATTTCTGTATACAATTTAGTCAGATTTTTTATAGAATCCAACGTTCTTAAATATGATTTTTTAAGTTTATCATAATCAATTGATACAAACCATGTAAACTAAATAAGTAATGTTGTTTTTGATTTAATTTGAATAAATAGAATTTGTTATGATTAATAAATATTATAAAGTATTCATACAAAAATAAAGTTTATTATTTACAAAATACAACAGCTTTTTTATGTATCTAAGATCTAATTTTTATATTTATTTATAAAACAGTCNTTATTATTTACAAAATACAACAGCTTTTTTATGTATCTAAGATCTAATTTTTATATTTATTTATAAAACAGTTTTATGTTTAAAGTGCAGTAAAAAATATTCTATTAATTTATTTTTGAAAAATATATATTTCTAATGCATAAAATTTGATGTGATTAGAAGAGTAAGATAACAAAGAAATTAATATAAATATTTTCCACTATTTATTTTTAAATAATCATGAGTCAAGCATAACTATTTCAAGGCGTCTCGTGTTTGATGTGAAATACATTTGCTCTTATTTTTTCAGAAATACATTTGCTCTTATTCTTTCGAAATCAATAATGTAGTTTGCATAAATCCGTTATGATTGGTGACTATGAATGATGTTCATAGTCAGCATAATTTTCCCCAGCATTTTTATTATAGAAATAGAACTTTNTTTGCTCTTATTTTTTCAGAAATACATTTGCTCTTATTCTTTCGAAATCAATAATGTAGTTTGCATAAATCCATTATGATTGGTGACTATGAATGATGTTCATAGTCAGCATAATTTTCCCCTGCATTTTTATTATAGAAATAGAACTTCTAATAAAAAATCTTATCATACATTTTCTTTTCTTTCGGGTATAACAGATTCTTTTTTAGAAATTCACAAACATATCATACAATATTTATATATTTATAACTCTAATATTTAAAATTTATATTAATAATTTTGAAACTATTTATTGAAAAATACTTAGTGATATATTAGACATATGTTAGTAAGCATTATTAGTCATTTGAATATTTCTATCACAATTTCATCATAAGTGTATACTCATACTAAAATGAGTGAAAGAGTTGTTCAACTAATGAAGGGGTATGATAGATTGTTATATATTGGACAGTGTGTAAGTATGTTGGAGGTAGAAGTCAACCAGTTAAAATTCCTCAACATAGAAATTCAATAGAGTGAAGGAACATAATATTTCAATCTTTTATATGACATTGAAACAAATTAAAAGTATGTCATTTTCTAGTTAATAATAATTTTATAGTGACTCATATCCACAAGCATGTGACTATATATAATACTGCTATCACAAAAGGTATCCTGTATATATGGAGTTTGCCCCATGAAAGGTTGATGAAGTTAATATTGAAAAATCTTGCAACCATTGTCATCCAATTATGTAATGAGAAAGCATGGAACAAGATTTGATTCAGAATTCCACCTTGGCTCTGTTGTTGAAGGTTATGAAATAATGTATAGCATATTAAGTGATAGTAGCAGTAATAGAAAGCCTAAGGATGGCACAAATAGGGGTAATCCATACCGTATGAGTTATGACCTAAATGTTGAGCATGCAATAGTGAGTAGTAACAAAACAACTCATATAATGTGCAATAATAAGTACATGTAATCCAGTCGAATCACATATGAATGGAACAAGAGTATATGCATTGATGATCTAGTGGGGCGCTTAACATAAGCACATGAATAACTCATTCCAGACAAGCTAGGAATGCATTTTCCTTGGAAATAAAAGTGATCTATAATGTGCAATCAGTGGTTGATCGATCATTAATAATCTAGAATGTAAGATAACTTACTCGAATAAAAGTCATATCTATTGTTTGTGTGCAACATGATCATCCACCTAAATCTTGCGAATGGCATTTACACAGATCGATCAAGAAACCTCCTGGTGGGGCTAAAGAATTTCAATTATATCATTTAGAATAGGGGTACACATCAATAATGATAAATGATAATCGACAATGCCCAAGTTCAAATGTCCTTTTATATCCTCAGTAATCACTATAAATTAGATCTTAAACAAAAGAAAATAATTGAATGGTTAACATCTAAATTCAATGTTGTGATTTAATACATAACATCCTGATATGCTAGACGGAGGGCCGTCAAAATCATATTTGAAAATTGGGAAGAGCTGTATCAAACTTCATCTAAATTTATCGACATCATTTCTTCAGTTATGGGAATCCTATTTACATAATACAGAGTGGATCTTAAATTAAATTCCAACGATTATTCTAGGCATTTGGACCATTAATCAGTGGATGGAGCAATTGTCATCTAATGTTGGAGAAATATTTACGTGCGGAAAAAGCATAAAGCTCTCCGCGCGTAATCCACTCTCAATAACTTCTCAATAGCCTCTACGAAGGTTATTGGGGGGCTATTAAGGAGTTATTTTGGCGTTAATTAGACTAAATACTCTAATACGAGAGAAAATGTGAAAGTGCAACGGTGGAAAGTGATAGTGTAACCGCGGAGCGTATTGACTCCAAATAACACCGAAATAACTCTGCAATAACCTCCCAATAACCTTCACAGAGGTTATTGAGAAGTAATTGGGAGGGGATTACGCACGGAGAGCTGCGTGCGTTCTCCGTACGTAAATATTTTTCCTAATATTGAGCATGAATGAGAACTTTTTTTTTGCCAAGGCAAATAAAGAGATAATGAATTAGTCGAAGCAATTGATACTAAAATAATTTATTTCAAATAGTGATTACCATTGTGGATTCTAAATGGAATAACTCACGCTTGTGGTTCGTGAACACGTTGTGAAGTCATTCAAAGAGTTTCTACTAGGCAAGACATGCATAATTTCAGATCATTACGTTGGACTCATATGTGGGTAAGGACATTATCTTGGGTTGCTCAAGGGTATCGTCTATGATATTCTTGAGAAAAAAATTATGATGAATGGCAATTTCATATGTAGAGTCCGGTGCTAGAAAATATATTAAGCAAACAACACCAATGATAAATAGATTTTTAGCCAATGCATTACAAATATTACAAATTTAAAAACTAAAGCAATTGAATGGATGATAAAAAGGGATCCTTTCGAGTGATCACTTCTACAGGATGGTAGAATTGAGTGCAAAACTATCTAAATATGCTGCTGAATAATTCAATAGATTTTCGAATTGTGCTAGAGTTTTGTCAATTCAAGCACTGATATGTTTAATCTTAATATAATATCAATGCTCCTTTTATCAAGCAATGACAGTGTCACTTAGTTTTAAGATTCTAACCAATCAAGTCTTACAACAAAGGCACGTAGCTGGATGCAAGGAACTTGAAACTACAAGATTAGTAGCACCTATCTGCAAAAACTTGCAAGAGTTTGGGTCTACGAATTAAGCTTGTCAGTCATTCTGAGTATTCCTTGGAGGTCATGGAATTGCAAACTTTCAGATCACTTGCTCACATGCGGTTACAATATTAAGCAAGCTTCGAATTAGCTGTGAAATTTATGCCTTCCTAATGTGCCATCGACAATCACAAACTCACATGTAAGTATGAGTTCCATGTGATTTCAAATAAGAGTGACATTACTTGACCAAAAGTATGGCATCGTTAGACTTCTTTCACCAAGTTTTAAGAAAACTAGTTGGCCATGAAGTAGAAAGTACACAAACACCATGAATAAACCGAAATTTCAAAACAATGAAATTTGTCACATGTGCGGACTAATAGATCATAATAGAACGGCGTTTCCATTAAATTAAAAAACAACACCAAATAATTTAACAAAGCATTACAATTAATTCAAAGCCTTATCATGCTTTTTTCTTTTAATAATTCTCTTACAAATCCTAAAAAACTTCTATAGACTAACTGGTTGAGGATGCTCCTAGAAAGCACCCCAAACAAAAGGGAGAATCTAGTCATCATGAGAGTGGCCATGAACGGCCACCACAATAAGATTATTCTAGTGTAACGTGCCTGCACAGGTTTGATTGGGCAACATAACCAGATGATACAAGTTACGTAATCTGGTATTTTAAATTTATCTTTCAATTATTCAAGTCATTAGAGATATATATACAAGAACTGTTACATGTGTTCGAATGGGAGGATTGACCAATTATTTTCTTATTTCTATTGGTTTATATCAAGGATCGGCTTTAAGCCCATATTTTATTGCTTTAGTTATGGATGGTCTTACTGGACACTTACAGAAGAATGTACCTTGGTGTATGCTTTTTTGCTGAAGGCATCCTTCTTGTGGATAAGACGAGAGAAAAAGCTCAAGAAAAACTTGAATTATGGAGGTCTACCTTGGAGTCTAAAGGTCTTCGCTTGAGTAGAACTATAACTGAATACATGGAATGCACTTTTAGTAGTAGTAGCTCTAGTGACGGAAATGCAACTATGGGTAATCAAATTATTAAAAAGTGTAAACGCTTTAGATATCTCGGATCTATTGTTTAAAATAATGGTGATATTGATGGGGATGTTATTAGAAGAATTCTAGTTGGTTGGTTGAAGTGGAAGAATGCTTCGGGCCTATTGTGTGATAGAGAAGTACCGCTTAGACAGAAAGGAAAATTTTATAAGATGGTGGTGAGGCCTACAATGCTCTATGGCGCTGAATGTTGGCCTTTAAAAGAGAAGCATAATACTAAGTTAAGTGTTGCGGAGATGAGAATGATTAGGTGGGTGAGCGGCTTTACACTTAGAGACAAAATGCGAAATGAATATATCCCTGATAAGGTTGGTGTAGCTCCACTGACGGACAAAATTAGAGAAAGTCGTCTTAGATGGTTTGGTCACATTAAACGTCGACCATCTAATGAACCGATTAGAAGAGTAGGAGTTTCAGATTCGACTTATGTTAAGAAAGGCAGAGGTAGACCTAGGAAGACTTGGGCGTATTGTATAAAAAAGGATCTTAATTTATTAGAATTGAATGGAAATATGACACGACATAGAACGCGATGGAGAAAAAAGATTCATGTAGTCGACCCCACATGGTGGAATAAAGGTTCTGTTGTTGTTGTTTTTGTTGTTTCAATTATTTACAATTACATTGCTGATTTGATTATATTCTCTACCAAGCAAGATGTAGCTTCACACTTATTTATAGCTAGAGATCACATGTCACATGCCCTCATTTTATTGCAGGGCTTGGAGTAGAGATGTAAATGAGTATAGTTGAGCTCAAGAAACACTCGATTGAGCTTGAGGTTCATTAATTAAATAAGTTAGAGCTCAAGCTTAATTCTATAAGTATAGCCTTTCTGTTTACTATGAAAGGAAAAATAATATTAATTCAAGCTAATATTATATTAAAATGACAAATAATTTAAAAAAGTAGGAGATATATAATAAACAATCATTGCTAAAATATGTAAATTATCAATTTTCTTTAATATTTTTAAAAATCTAGAGATATTTCCTTGAACCTAATATAATTTGAGTGTATTTTATAATAATATTTTTTAAAATGACGCGGTTCACCAACTAACGAGTCGAGTCGGGACCAACTTAAGCTTGGCTTGTTAGGTCAGGGAGCTCAAACCGTGAGCCACTTATTGAGCTGAGCCTAAGTTGATACAAGAGTTGACTTGGCTCAATAACACCTCTAGTGTTTGAAGTGCATCATAAACCCGCATTTCATCTCACTTATTAGCTGGTGTGGATTCGAGTAGCATTTATGATATCATATTAAGAGGTTGTTCGGTGATGTGCAACAAATGAACATTGATTCAATGAAGCCTAGCTATACTTAAGCACACAGAAGAGGAAAAAAAGATGATGAATTAAGTAGGCTATCATTATAGATAGTAGATACAATCAATAATGGGAAAATAGGTGTTCCTTCATGGTCCATCATGATCAGGATACATAAAAAAGGGTAGATACTTATAACCGGATGGATCCTGGGCTTTATTATATAGGCTGCAAGCACCCACCAAAGCTCTATTGATCTATTATCCCAAACAGCAAACGAGTGAATTTCGGTTTGTAACATTAAAAAAAAAATTATTTAGTTCCTCGCTCATATTTATAATTTTGCTTATTACAGCATCAATTTTTTATGTAAGTTGAAAGATAGTTCAGCCAATGTGTAGCCGCAATGATTATAGCACGTCACATCAAACCATAAACAAAATTGAGTTGCTTTGTCGAGATGAGAGGTCTAACATGGCATAAAAAATGACAGCTATAGAAGGGACGATGTGAATGATAATGCGTTANAAAGGTTGATGAAGTTAATATTGAAAAATCTTGCAACCATTGTCATCCAATTATGTAATGAGAAAGCATGGACCAAGATTTGATTCAGAATTCCACCTTGACTCTGTTGTTGAAGGTTATGAAATAATGTATAGCATATTAAATGATAGTAGCAGTAATAGAAAGCCTAAGGATGGCGCAAATAGGGGTAATCCATACCGTATGAGTTATGACCTAAATGTTGAGCATGCAATAGTGAGTAGTAACATAACAGCTCATATAATGTGCAATAATAAGTACATGTAATCCAGTCGAATCACATATGAATGGAACGAGAGTATATGCATTGATGATCTAGTGGGGCGCTTAACATAAGCACATGAATGACTCATTCCAGACAAGCTAGGAATGCATTTTCCTTGCAAATAAAAGTGATCTATAATGTGCAATCAGTGGTTGATCGATCATGAATAATCTAGAATGTAAGATAACTTACTCGAATAAAAGTCATATCTATTGTTTGTGTGCAACATGATCATCCACCTAAATCTTGCGAATGGCATTTACACAGATCGATCAAGAAACCTCCTGGTGGGGCTAAAGAATTTCAATTATATCATTTAGAATAGGGGTACACATCAATAATGATAAATGATAATCGACAATGCCCAAGTTCAAATGTCCTTTTATATCCTCAGTAATCACTATAAATTAGATCTTAAACAAAAGAAAATAATTGAATGGTTAACATCTAAATTCAATGTTGTGATTTAATACATAACATCCTGATATGCTAGACGGAGGGCCGTCAAAATCATATTTGAAAATTGGGAAGAACTGTATCAAACTTCATCTAAATTTATCGACATCATTTCTTCAGTTATGGGAAGCCTATTTACATAATACAGAGTGGACCTTAAATTAAATTCCAACGATTATTCTAGGCATTTGGACCATTAATCAGTGGATGGAGTAATTGTCATCTAATGTTGGAGAAATATTTACGTGCGGAAAAAGCATGAAGCTCTCCGCGCGTAATCCACTCCCAATAACTTCTCAATAGCCTCTACGAAGGTTATTGGGGGGCTATTAAGGAGTTATTTCGGCGTTTATTAGACTAAATACTCTAATACCAGAGAAAATGTGAAAGTGCAACGGCGGAAAGTGATAGTGTAACCGCGGAGCGTATTGACTCCAAATAACACCGAAAAAACTCTGCAATAATCTCCCAATAACCTTCACAGAGGTTATTGAGAAGTAATTGGGAGGGGATTACGCACGGAGAGCTGCGTGCGTTCTCCATACGTAAATATTTTTCCTAATGTTGAGCATGAATGAGAACTTTTTTTTTTTTGAATGAGAACTTTTTTTTTTTTTGCCAAGGCAAATAAAGAGATAATGAATTAGTCGAAGCAATTGATACTAAAATAATTTATTTCAAATAGTGATTACCATTGTGGATTCTAAATGGAATAACTCACGCTTGTGGTTCGTGAACACGTTGTGAAGTCATTCAAAGAGTTTCTACTAGGCAAGACATGCATAATTTCAGATCATTACGTTGGACTCATATGTGGGTAAGGACATTATCTTGGGTTGCTCAAGGGTATCGTCTATGATATTCTTGAGAAAAAATTTATGATGAATGGCAATTTCATATGTAGAATCCCGGTGCTAGAAAATATATTAAGCAAACAACACCAATGATAAATAGACTTTTAGCCAATGCATTACAAATATTACAAATTAAAAAACTAAAGCAATTGAATGGATGATAAAAAGGGATCCTTTCGAGTGATCACTTCTACATGATGGTGGAATTGAGTGCAAAACTATCTACAAATGCTGCTGAATAATTCAATAGATTTTCGAATTGTCCTAGAGTTTTGTCAATTCAAGCACTGATATGTTTAATCTTAATATAATATCAATGCTCCTTTTATCAAGCAATGACAGTGTCACTTAGTTTTAAGTATCTAACCAATCAAGTTTTACAACAAAGGCACGTAGCTGGATGCAAAGAACTTGAAACTACAAGATTAGTAGCACCTATCTGCAAAAACTTGCAAGAGTTTGANGGACTCATATGTGGGTAAGGACATTATCTTGGGTTGCTCAAGGGTATCGTCTATGATATTCTTGAGAAAAAAATTATGATGAATGGCAATTTCATATGTAGAGTCCGGTGCTAGAAAATATATTAAGCAAACAACACCAATGATAAATAGATTTTTAGCCAATGCATTACAAATATTACAAATTTAAAAACTAAAGCAATTGAATGGATGATAAAAAGGGATCCTTTCGAGTGATCACTTCTACAGGATGGTAGAATTGAGTGCAAAACTATCTAAATATGCTGCTGAATAATTCAATAGATTTTCGAATTGTGCTAGAGTTTTGTCAATTCAAGCACTGATATGTTTAATCTTAATATAATATCAATGCTCCTTTTATCAAGCAATGACAGTGTCACTTAGTTTTAAGATTCTAACCAATCAAGTCTTACAACAAAGGCACGTAGCTGGATGCAAGGAACTTGAAACTACAAGATTAGTAGCACCTATCTGCAAAAACTTGCAAGAGTTTGGGTCTACGAATTAAGCTTGTCAGTCATTCTGAGTATTCCTTGGAGGTCATGGAATTGCAAACTTTCAGATCACTTGCTCACATGCGGTTACAATATTAAGCAAGCTTCGAATTAGCTGTGAAATTTATGCCTTCCTAATGTGCCATCGACAATCACAAACTCACATGTAAGTATGAGTTCCATGTGATTTCAAATAAGAGTGACATTACTTGACCAAAAGTATGGCATCGTTAGACTTCTTTCACCAAGTTTTAAGAAAACTAGTTGGCCATGAAGTAGAAAGTACACAAACACCATGAATAAACCGAAATTTCAAAACAATGAAATTTGTCACATGTGCGNGAGCCGAACACGAACTAAGATGTGTTCGTTCGTGTTCGGCTCGTTTTGGCTCGAAATACTATATATATATATTAAGTAGTATTCAAAAAAAATCTAATTGACTACAAGGCTACAAAGATTTATAATCAATTAAAATATTGATTAATAAAATAGAATAAAAATTATTAAATTAGATTCAAATGACGTATTAATATAAATAATAATTTTTAAATATTGCTCAAATCCTTATTGTCATATGACTACATGATTAGGGTTGTTAAAAGGCACCTTTGTTCGTGAACAGCTCGTGTTCGGCTAGTTAAGCAAACGAGCCGAACACGAACACACTTTTTGAGCTCGAAATATAAACGACTCAGCTCGTGTTCGGCTCGTTTACACCCCTACATGTGCGGACTAATAGATCATAATAGAACAGCGTTTCCATTAAATTAAAAAACAACACCAAATAATTTTAACAAAGCATTACAATTAATTCAAAGCCTTATCATGCTTTTTTTTTTAATAATTCTCTTACAAATCCTAAAAAACTTCTATAGACTAACTGGTTGAGGATGCTCCTAAACTGCACCCCAAACAAAAGGGAGAATCTAGTCATCATGAGAGTGGACATGAACGGCCACCACAATAAGATTATTCTAGTGTAACGTGCCTGCACAGGTTTGATTGGGCAACATAACCAGATGATGCAAGTTACGTAATCTGGTATTTTAAATTTATCTTTCAATTATTCAAGTCATTAGAGATATATATACAAGAACTGTTACATGTGTTCGAATGGGAGGATTGACCAATTATTTTCTTATTTCTATTGGTTTATATCAAGGATCGGCTTTAAGCCCATATTTTATTGCTTTAGTTATGGATGGTCTTACTGGACACTTACAGAAGAATGTACCTTGGTGTATGCTTTTTTGCTGAAGGCATCCTTCTTGTGGATAAGACGAGAGAAAAAGCTCAAGAAAAACTTGAATTATGGAGGTCTACCTTGGAGTCTAAAGGTCTTCGCTTGAGTAGAACTATAACTGAATACATGGAATGCACTTTTAGTAGTAGTAGCTCTAGTGACGGAAATGCAACTATGGGTAATCAAATTATTAAAAAGTGTAAACGCTTTAGATATCTCGGATCTATTGTTTAAAATANTTCACCAAGTTTTAAGAAAACTAGTTGGCCATGAAGTAGAAAGTACACAAACACCATGAATAAACCGAAATTCCAAAACAATGAAATTTGTCACATGTGCGGACTAATAGATCATAATAGAACGGCGTTTCCATTAAATTAAAAAACAACACCAAATAATTTAACAAAGCATTACAATTAATTCAAAGCCTTATCATGCTTTTTTCTTTTAATAATTCTCTTACAAATCCTAAAAAACTTCTATAGACTAACTGGTTGAGGATGCTCCTAGAAAGCACCCCAAACAAAAGGGAGAATCTAGTCATCATGAGAGTGGCNGACCAAATTCTTCTCCAACCCGCTCCTACCTGCATGTTGACCTTCTCAGCCACCACCTCCCTGCTGCATCTACTGCAATCTCTTCCTTATACCAAATCTGCCATCCACACGCATACAAACGTCCCTCGTATTGCCATCCACAAACATACAATCCTCCCTCACATTGTCATCCACAAACCAACTAACTGTCATCTGTTATCAACCACCCGGAGCCCCTCTTCTCCATGTTGTGGACATTCACAGCAACGCCATAATTTCCTCTGCCTTCTAACTTGCAGTTGCAACCCCCAACTGGTATCCTACTTGTTGTCTAAGCACCACCACCACCTTCGTCCTCACCCCAAGGATGTACTATTACCTATTTTGAAAAGTGTAGTGTAACTTTTAACTTTCAACAATAATAATTTCATTTCTATTGTGGTTTCAGTCAACTCCGGTATCATTTGGTATCAGAGTTAGCCTAACCCTATTGTTATATTATGGTTTCCTAGCATCCGCCTTACCCCACCACTAAAAAATTTATTTCCTATTTCTAAATCATAATCAAACTTTCTGTTGAAAGATCTCGTAAAAATTATGATTATATTTCATATTTGTTGTAATTTTATATTTAGAGGGTTATAAATTGTATGAGGGATCTTAGGAATCTCTATTTATTTCTCTCGTTAATTAGAGAGATTAGTTGCCCCTTATATTTGTTATTATTTTTTTCCTTGTCTACTGTATTCTGTTTTTATTGATTTTCTTACCAGTAAGTCTTGTAATGGAATGGGTATTTATACCCCTGCATCAATAAGAATAAGCTCTCTTACATTTTTTCACTTTTTTCATGGTATCAAAGCTTCCGATTCGCAAGGGCGTTCAGTTAATTGACGTGCATATCGTATTCGTCATCGCCTTGAAGTCCTTCGGCGCAAATAAGATCGTGATCGACGCAGGGGTGTTCAGTTAATTGACGTGTGTATCGTATTCATCATCGCCTCAAAGTCCTTCGGCGCAAAGTGGATCTTGATCGGCGCAGAGACCCAGTACTCCGCCTTTTCGTTCTTCTACTTTGTTGTCGTCTCGAATTCCTACGCAGAGACCCAGAACTCCGCAAAGCAACTGCGGCCAGAGCTCAAGAGAATCACGTCTCGCAGGCAAGGATCGCGCACGAGGTTGACGATGCGATTCTGCATCTCGAAGTCCGTTCAGTGCAAAGGCAGTAACTTTTTGCTTCGACAGGCGAATCTCGGGATCCTANAGAAAGTCGTCTTAGATGGTTTGGTCACATTAAACGTCGACCATCTAATGAACCGATTAGAAGAGTAGGAGTTTCAGATTCGACTTATGTTAAGAAAGGCAGAGGTAGACCTAGGAAGACTTGGGCGTATTGTATAAAAAAGGATCTTAATTTATTAGAATTGAATGGAAATATGACACGACATAGAACGCGATGGAGAAAAAAGATTCATGTAGTCGACCCCACATGGTGGAATAAAGGTTCTGTTGTTGTTGTTTTTGTTGTTTCAATTATTTACAATTACATTGCTGATTTGATTATATTCTCTACCAAGCAAGATGTAGCTTCACACTTATTTATAGCTAGAGATCACATGTCACATGCCCTCATTTTATTGCAGGGCTTGGAGTAGAGATGTAAATGAGTATAGTTGAGCTCAAGAAACACTCGATTGAGCTTGAGGTTCATTAATTAAATAAGTTAGAGCTCAAGCTTAATTCTATAAGTATAGCCTTTCTGTTTACTATGAAAGGAAAAATAATATTAATTCAAGCTAATATTATATTAAAATGACAAATAATTTAAAAAAGTAGGAGATATATAATAAACAATCATTGCTAAAATATGTAAATTATCAATTTTCTTTAATATTTTTAAAAATCTAGAGATATTTCCTTGAACCTAATATAATTTGAGTGTATTTTATAATAATATTTTTTAAAATGACGCGGTTCACCAACTAACGAGTCGAGTCGGGACCAACTTAAGCTTGGCTTGTTAGGTCAGGGAGCTCAAACCGTGAGCCACTTATTGAGCTGAGCCTAAGTTGATACAAGAGTTGACTTGGCTCAATAACACCTCTAGTGTTTGAAGTGCATCATAAACCCGCATTTCATCTCACTTATTAGCTGGTGTGGATTCGAGTAGCATTTATGATATCATATTAAGAGGTTGTTCGGTGATGTGCAACAAATGAACATTGATTCAATGAAGCCTAGCTATACTTAAGCACACAGAAGAGGAAAAAAAGATGATGAATTAAGTAGGCTATCATTATAGATAGTAGATACAATCAATAATGGGAAAATAGGTGTTCCTTCATGGTCCATCATGATCAGGATACATAAAAAAGGGTAGATACTTATAACCGGATGGATCCTGGGCTTTATTATATAGGCTGCAAGCACCCACCAAAGCTCTATTGATCTATTATCCCAAACAGCAAACGAGTGAATTTCGGTTTGTAACATTAAAAAAAAAATTATTTAGTTCCTCGCTCATATTTATAATTTTGCTTATTACAGCATCAATTTTTTATGTAAGTTGAAAGATAGTTCAGCCAATGTGTAGCCGCAATGATTATCACGTCACATCAAGCCATAAACAAAATTGAGTTGCTTTATCGAGATGAGAGGTCTAACATGGCATAAAAAATGACAGCTATAAAAGGGACGATGTGAATGATAATGCGTTGAAGCCATCAACTGTTGGAGATGCAGGTCCATCAGTTTACATAAATTATGAACCATCGATATTCAAAATTAGGTTTGTGGTTCCATTTAGTATGGCAGGTACATCTTCAGAGGATTCACTTAGCATGATAGGTATACAATATGCAACTTCTTGGCCATCATTTGACCTCCAAATGAGTGGTGCGGTGGAGTGTTTCCACCTCAGTAGTAGATGGCATTTACACCAAATAATTACCTTGGTTTCCAACCATTCAAGATGGTATCCGTAGGTAGTCCCAACTGATACACCTCTCTGATAACAGAACGACAATCACCATGTGGCACAATCTAGTCAGATGTCAGAGCCTTTGCTGAAGTCAGGAGAGGAGAGAAGAAATAAGCTGATGCACACTGGAAATGAGGGCTCTTCAAGTACTGAAAGATAGGCTGTGTACACATAGTTCCTCTTAGATGTGCATGTCTCAAACACAATAAACACACAAAGCATCAAACAAAATGCCCAGAAAGGCACAAACCACTAATAATAGCCTATAAAAAGTATCTAAGTGCGTGCAAAATATGTGGTCAAGGCTGGCATATGTTTGTGACTGGGTTGGCATCTTCAGCCCCATCCAAAAGAGCCAAGAATTTTAATAAGCGCCACTAGATATGTAAGTAAAAGCTTTAAAAGGGTTGACCTCACATACAGTCTAAAGCTAGAAATGCAATAACTTTAAAATAAGTTTTAAATCATGACGCATACTAATAATAAAAATACAAAGATTTTTATATTTTCAAAATATATCATTATGAAAGAAAAGCCTAAGTGGCATGTACGACCTCTCACAACCTTAGCACATACGCGAGTTGAATCAATCATTGGGTTTATCTTTCAAAAAATGAAATTATGCATGTGAGTTCATACATTGATACCCTACAAATAAAATGGGGTAGCTGAAAGAAGGAACAAGCATCTTCTTGAGATATTCTGCTCAATTATGATATCTCATCAAGCTCCAAAATATTTTTAGAGAGAGCAATTCTTAATACAATATACCTTATCAATTGAATGCCTAATAAGGTACTTAAATTCAAAATATATTTTCGTGTATTGATGGTTACCTATGCTACTTAAATCTTTGATTGTTTATCATTTCTTTACGTCCATAATCAAAATCACATAGAACCTGACCCTAAAACAATATAGTGTATCTTTTCTTGGGTATGTCACCAACAAAAAGAGGTATAAGTGCTACTTAATGATATATTTTGAAAATTAATCCAACTATCGCAAATTTGATGTTGAAGAAAAAGTACAAATGAACATCAACTTTGGGATACACTTGATGACACCTACACTCCCTCACCGCCTACTCCACCTAGCCCTCATATCCTAATTGAGGATACCAAACCAACCTAACCTGAGATCCATAACAAATAAATTTGTGTAAACGAGAAACAAAAACATTGAGCAGGTGGAAAACAACATCCAAGGATAAAATTTCCCAAACCAAAACTCGAGTCCACATTCATATGAAATTTTGGGTACGGAGGAGTCTAGTTGATGGGGCTCCGAATCGGANTGGAAAACAACATCCAAGGATAAAATTTCCCAAACCAAAACTCGAGTCCACATTCATATGAAATTTTGGGTAGGGAGGAGTCTAGTTGATGCAGGGCTATGAAGGGGCCGAATCGGGTGCTTGTAGAACCAGTTCAGCCAATTGGACCAAGGGGGTCGGCCGACCGTTGGTCTAGGGGCTAGGTTTATCGCCCAAGTGAGGTGGTCGCCCTTAGTTATCTACTTCTATTTATATGTTGCTTTATGTGTTTTAGAGTTAGTTTTTGCTGAGATTTCTATTTTGGACAGCCATCGGCGTCCTCTTTTTCTCTTCAAGGGCTGCATCAAAGGACTAGTAGTGGTCTGGTTGAATCTAGCTTTGAGTTGGTGATTATCCTCTACTTTCTCACCCCCACAACATTTCCTCCGCTGTCGCCGCCACCGTAATTGTTGCAACCACTGGAAAACAATCCCTTGTGTCATTTCCTACAACCACCTACCCTCCTCCAGTTGCCTATTCACCGCTTGCTAGACCAAATTCTTCTCCAACCCGCTCCTACCTGCATGTTGACCTTCTCAGCCACCACCTCCCTGCTGCATCTATTGCAATCTCTTCCTTATACCAAATCTGCCATCCACACACATACAAACCTCCCTCGTATTGCCATCCACAAACATACAATCCTCCCTCACATTGTCATCCACAAACCAACTGTCATCTGTTATCAACCACCCGGAGCCCCTCTTCTCCATCTTGTGGACATTCACAACAATGCCATAATTTCCTCTGCCTTCTAACTTGCAGTTGCAACCCCCAACTGGTATCCTACTTGTTGTCTATGCACCACCACCACCTTCGTCCTCACCCCAAGGATGTATTATTACCTATTTTGAAAAGTGTAGTGTAACTTTTAACTTTCAACAATAATAATTTCATTTCTATTGTGGTTTCAGTCAACTCCGGTATCATTTGGTATCAGAGTTAGCCTAACTCTATTGTTATATTATGGTTTCCTAGCATCCGCCTTACCCCACCAATAAAAAATTTATTTCCTATTTCTAAATCATAATCAAACTTTCTGTTGAAAGATCTCGTAAAAATTATGATTATATTTCATATTTGTTGTAATTTTATATTTAGAGGGTTATAAATTGTATGAGGGATCTTAGGAATCTCTATTTATTTCTCTCGTTAATTAGAGAGATTAGTTGTCCCTTATATTTGTTATTATTTTTTTCCTTGTCTACTGTATTCTGTTTTTATTGATTTCCTTACCAGTAGGTCTTGTAATGGAATGGGTATTTATACCCCTGCATCAATAAGAATAAGCTCTCTTACATTTTTTCACTTTTTTAATGGTATCAGAGCTTCCGATTCGCAAGGGCGTTCAGTTAATTGACGTGCGTATCGTATTCGTCATCGCCTTGAAGTCCTTCGGCGCAGACAAGATCGTGATCAACGCAGGGGTGTTCAATTAATTGACGTGTCTATCGTATTCATCATCGCCTCAAAGTCCTTCGGCGCAGAGTGGATCTTGATCGGCGCAGAGACCCAGAACTCCGCCTTTTCGTTCTTCTACTTTGTCGTCGTCTCGAATTCCTACACAGAGACCCAGAACTCCGCAAAACAACTGCGACCAGAGCTCAAGAGAATCACGTCTCGCAGGCAAGGATCGCGCACACGGTTGACGATGCGATTCTGCATCTTGAAGTCCGTTCAGTGCAAAGGCGGTAACTTTTTGCTTCGACAGGCGAATCTCGGGATCCTGCTGCACGCTCCGTTCTTCATCTCTAAAATGTCTGAAGTCACGTCTAGGACAAACCAACCTGTTCAGTCATCTCAATCCTAACCTCAGAAAAATACATATGAAAACCATCACATTCAGATCACTACAATCCGACTAAATTGTGATAATTTTCTTTGATGATCACATTCTATTCACATGTATCTCAAGGAAGAGAAAAAATTTGTTATATCACAGGTAATACCAGTTTAACATGAATAACTTATGTCATTTGGGATGCGAAAAATTCAATGGTAATGACATGGTTGGTCAATTCTATGACTGAAGAGATAAGTGCAAATTATCTGTGTTACTCTACAGCCAAGGAATTATGANCCTCAGAAAAATACATATGAAAACCATCACATTCAGATCACTACAATCCGACTAAATTGTGATAATTTTCTTCGATGATCACAATCTATTCGCATGTATCTCCGAGGAAGAGAAAAAATTGGTTATATCACAGGTGATACCAATTTAACATGAATGACATAAGTTATGTCATTTGGGATGCGGAAAATTTAATGGTAATAACATGGTTGGTCAATTCTATGACTGAAGAGATAAGTGCAAATTATCTGTGTTATTCTACAGCCAAGGAATTATGGGACAATATTTCAAAAATGTACTCTGATCTTGGAAATCAATCTCAAGTTTACGAGTTGACTCTACGATCTGGGGAAATTTGTCAATGTGAGGATTTTGTGACAAAATATTTCAATTCTCTTAAGAAAATTTAGCAGGACCTAGACTTATTCAACGATCATGAGTGGAAATCAAATGATGATTGCAACCAGTACAAGAAGATAGTGGATACTGGCTGAATCTTCAAATTTCTTGAAGGGCTAAATGTTGAATATGATGAGGTCTGTGGCCGAATAATTGAAAGAAATCCCCTGCCTCCAATTGGTGAAGTATTTGCGGAGGTAAGGAGAGAAGAGACTTAGAGACATGTGATATTGGGGAAAAAGACTGCAGGTTCAACCGTGTCCGTAGAAGGATCAACGTTGGCTATTCCTGAAGCTCAAGTAAGCAGGAAAATTTCTCACAACCAGCATCTAGAGGACAAAAACAACCTGCGATGTGACTACCATGGAAAATCACGCCATACTCACAAAAAATGTTGGAAGTTACATGGTAAATCACCTAATGGTAAGGGAAAAAAACTGATGAACATAGCACACATACAACAAATGAGGTCGGGTCATCCCAAATTAGTAAAGAGCAAGTAAGTCAACTTCTTAAACTGTCGAAATCTTGCTCATCATCTAATGCTCCTATCAGTTCTATAGCACAAACAAGTAGTAATCCTTTGGCTTTATCTGTTCTAGAAAGTAAGACTCCTTGGATCATCGATTCAGAAGCATCTTATCATATGACAAGCTGTTCTCAATTATTTGATTCATATTATCCATGTTCCAGTTCCGAAAAAATCAAAATAGCTGATGACAGTTTATCACCTATTGCAGGAAAATGAAATATTAAACTCTAAGAAAAAATCTCTTTGCAATTGTCTTACATGTTCGAAAACTTACATGTAATCTTATTTTCGTTAGCAAATTGTCTAAAGATTCTGATTATTCCATTCTTTTTTTTCCTTCCAATTGTATTTTTCATGACCGGAACTCAGGGAAGATGATTGGAGCTGGTAGAGAAATAAATGAGTTGTACTACTATGATGAAACTGATTCTGCGAATAAAATAGCTCATGAGTTAGGTAATACAGGTTCAAGCTTTGACTATAATTAAGTTTTGTTATGGCACAAAAGATTAGGGCATCCTAACTTTCCGTATCTCAAATATTTATTTCGTAAACTATTTAAAAGTATTGATTGTTCAAAACTTGATTGTGAAGCGTGTAATTTATCTAAAAGTCATCGTATTTCGTTTCCAATAAAACCATATTTTGATTCAAAACCATTTTATTTAGTGCATAGTGATGTTTGAGACCTATCCAAAGTTAACACACTTTCTGGAAAAAAATAATTTGTAGCATTTATTTATGATCACACAGGAGTTTGATGGGGGTATTTATTTGAAAAGATTTCTGAAGTTGAACAATAATTTAAAGATTTTTTTGACATGATTGAAAATCAATTTTAACAAAAATTGATATTCTAAGAACGGATAATGGGACTGAATATTTCAACAAGTATTTGAGAACATTTATTTTAGAAACAGGTATTCTGCATCAATTCACTTGTCGTGACACACCACAACAAAATAGTATTATTAAAACGAAAAATAGGCATTTACTTGAAGTTACCATGACACTTATGTTTTCTATGAATGTTTCTAAATATCTTTGGAGTAATGCACTCCTTACCTCCTGTTATTTAACAAACATAATGTTATCTCGAATTCAAAAATTTAAAACACCTTTACAAGTCTTAAAAAATTATTTTTTCATATCTAAGAAAACAGCTAATCTCCCTTCAAAATTTTTTGTATGTGTTTGTTATGTGCATGTCCCAAATGTGTTTCGTTCAAAACTGGATCCCAAAGCTGAAAAATATGTTTTTATTGGGTATGCTTCCAATAAAGGTGGGTACAAATGCTTTAATCCTGTAAAAAAGAAGTTTTTTTAGAGCATGGATGTCAAGTTTGTCGAGAATCACTCGTTTTTTTCAAAACAATTTTCTTCAGGGGGAGAACTCAGTTGAAGAAAACAATTTTTGGGAAACTTTACACATTCCTCGAACTAATTTTGATATGAAAATTAGAGTCCGTACGACTAATCAATTTTTATCAGATGTTACCTTATCAAAGACGGGGAGAAGTACTTCCAACGGATCATAATCCTCCACATGAGCTGCAGATTTATACTATGAAGAAATTCCATAAAATTATTACAGCCTCGGTTAATCCCTTAGCAGATGTTCAATCACCTTTGTCGAATAATGACCTCAAAACTCAGAGTAATCTTCCATCTACTTCCACTTCTTCTGATCTTGATCTTCCAATTGCTTTCAGAAAAGGAATCTAAACGAGCACGAAACATCCTATCACACAATACTTGTCATATGAAAAGCTGTCAAAAAATCATAGAGCATTTGTGTCTAAGATTTCAAATATGTTTGTTCTAAGAACTGCTCAGCTGTGATGGAAGCTTTAAGTGAACCAAGTTGGAAATTAGTTGTGATGCAAGAAATAAATGCTCTTAAAGGAAATAACACTTAGATAGTCATTGATCTACCTAAAGACAAAAAGACGGTTGGGTACAAATGGGTGTTAACGGTGAAGTTTAAAGGTGATGGAAGTGTTGAGAGGTACAAAGCGGACTAGTAGCAAAAGGGTTTACTCAAACTCATGGTATTAATTGCAAAGAGAGTTTTGCTCTTGTTGCTAAAATTAACTCTATTAGAGTACTTATTTCTCTTTCAGTTAACTTCAACTAATCGCTTCATCAATTTGATGTAAAAAATGCATTTTTAAATGAAGAATTGTGAGAAGTATATATGAACCTACCACCCGAATTTGAAGAAAAATTTGGAAAAGGTAAAGTATGCAAATTAAAAAGATCCCTATACGGGATAAAGCAATCTTCTAAAGCTTGGTTTGAGTGTTTTGGTGATGTTATCAAGAGACATGGATTCTCTCAAAGTCAAGCCGATCACGTTATTTTTTTTCAAACATTCCATCAAGGATAAAATAGTCGTTGTGATTGTGTATGTAGATGGCATAATCATGACAGGGAATGATCCTCTGGAGATTAGCAACTTGAACAGGAAACTTGAAACCGAATTTGATATTAAGGACTTGGGAAAGCTGAAATTCTTCCTCGGAATGGAGTTTGCAAGATCCATGAGGTAATTTTTATCGATCAACGCAAGTATGTACTTGATTTACTCAAAGAAACAAGAATGACAGGTTGCAAGGCAGCAAATATGCCAATTGAACCTAATATAAAGTTGAAAACAGCAGCAGCTAATGAGGTAATGGACAAAGCACGCTATCAAAGATTGGTAGGGCGACTAATCTATTTGGCTCACACTCGACCTAACATAGTCTTTACAGTAAGTGTTGTGAGTGAATTCATGCATTCACCTGGAACTACTCACTTTGACGCTGTATTCAGAATTTTGAGATATCTCGAAAGAACTCCTGGAAACGGAATTTTGTTCAAAAAGGGAGAACATCTTCTAATAGAGGTCTACACAGATACAGATTGGGCGAGAGATGTAAATGATAGAAGATCCACATCAGGTTATTGTACCTTTGTAGGCGGAAATCTGATTACTTGGAAAAGTAAAAAACAGAGTGTGGTAGCAAGTAGCGTTGAACCAGAATTTCGCTCGGTGACACATGAACTCTGTAAAGTATTATGGATAAAAAAACTCCTGGAAGAGTTGAAAATTTCTATACCAGCACCTATTAAAGTTTACTGCGACAACAAGGTTGCAATCTCTATAGCTCATAATTCAGTTCTATATGACAAAATAAAACATGTAGAAGTTGACAAACATTTCACCCAAGAGAAGATAGATAGTGGTGTGATATGTATATCCTACATACCCACTGCTAGGCAAACAACAAATAGTCTAACAAAAGGTCTTTCCAAAGAGCAACACGAGAATCTAGTTAGCAAGCTTGCTATGAGTGACATTTTCATGCAAGATTGAGAGGGAGTGTTGAAAAATCTCGTATATAATTATGATTATATTACATATTTGTTGTAACTCTATATTTAAAGGGTTATAAATTATATGAGGGATCTTAAGAATCTCTATTTATTTATTTCCTTAATTAGAGAGATTAGCTACCCCTTATATTTGTTATTATTTTTTCCCTTGTCTATTGTATTCTGTTTTTATTGATTTCCTTACCAGTAACTCCTGTCATGGGTATTTATACCTCTCTTTGCATCAATTAAAATAAGCCCTCTTATATTTTTTCACTTTTATCACTTTCACATATCCCTAATTTCCCCTGACTGATTTTTAAAATTAAGTCCAAAAAATTTCTTACACTCTCTTTCACCGCCCAACTCTAAACTCTAATCATGCCACCAAGGAGATAAATGTTTGAATCTACCCGGAAAACCAACAAGAGATTTGTCGAATTCAGCGAAGGCTTGCGGACATTGAGGATGAAATCCATAAGAGACTTTCCCTCGATGGTGACAGGGAAAGACAAAGAGACGAGAGATGAGAATTTCAATCCCTTTCATATGAAGGATTTCAGTGATGAAAAAGAAATGTCACGACACTTTGTAATCCAGTATCATAAGAGGCCAAGAGAAGAGCCCACATATGGAGGACAAAGGGACTTCGAAATAGACGTGGATTTACTAGAGTTTGATGGAGATGGATCCATGTGTCTTTACTGAATGACTACAATTAGTTTAGAGGATCTTTGAGTACAGAGAGGTGTCATAAGATAAAAGAGTGAAGCTTGCAGGTATGAAATTGAGAAAGAGCACCTCTCAGGTGGTGGAAGAACTTGCATAGGCATAGGAAAAGAGAAGGCAATGATAAGATTTCCAAATAAGAAAAGATGAAGAAAGCGATGCAGATGAAATACTTCCCAACACACCACCGTCAGGATACATTTTTGAGACTCCACCGCCTGTAACGAAGAGGCTATCAATAGAAGAGTTCACAACGCAGTTTATCTAGTTGCACATGAAGTGTGCTTTGGTCGAGCTGGAGGAGCACACCATAGTCCGTTATCTAGGGGGACTGAAGCTCATTATTAGCAATGTGGTGCAACTGCACAAATATTGGTCACTTGGTGATGTCCATACCATAGTATTAAAAATGGAAAGGCAGCAAAAATAGAGCAGACAGCTACCATTACTCAGGCAGTCATCCACAAATAGAGACAAGAGCAGGAGCATGCCTTAGTGAGTTGATAAAACAAATTCGGAAAAGTATAGAGGCACCCTGGTGAGAAGAATGAGTAAAACAAATACTACAATCATTGCCAGAAAAAGCTTCAAATGCCGCGGATTTGAGAACGTCGCCCCTAACTGCCCGACAAGCTGAGTACCATCTTTTACTGAGTAGGGCATCACGGAGAAGGTTAGCAATAAGGAGACAACTATGGTACAAGGTGAGGTGTATTATCTTCCACTAGTGGAAGAAGAGGAGCTCATGGTTCGACGGGTCCTACAGATTAAGGATATAAGGGATTCGCAGTGGCTTCGTCACATTATATTTTGCATCTGACATTGTGAAAAAGGTATAAAGTGTCATCATCGATGGAAGGAGCTGAAAGAATGTGGCTTCTACACAAATTGTGAAGAAGCTGGGTCCCATGACTCAGAGGCACTCCTAGCCATATTATCTGACGTGGTTGAAGAAGAAAAATAGCGTCAACACTGACCGAAAATGCCTAGTAGAGTTTTCAATTGGGAGCTAGCTATAAAATCAGGTGTGGTGTGATGAGATCTCCAAGGATGATAGGATGGAGAAATCAGCTCCAGACAAAGAGCATTTCAGGACAAAGAGCATTTCAGGAAATCACGGTCAATATCATACCACCATGNAGATAGTGGATACTGGCTGAATCTTCAAATTTCTTGAAGGGCTAAATGTTGAATATGATGAGGTCTGTGGCCAAATAATTGAAAGAAATCCCCTGCCTCCAATTGGTGAAGTATTTGCGGAGGTAAAGAGAGAAGAGAGTTAGAGACATGTGATATTGGGGAAAAAGACTGCAGGTTCAACCGTGTCCGTAGAAGGATCAGCGTTGGCTATTCCTGAAGCTCAGGTAAGCAGAAAAATTTCTCACAACCAGCATCTAGAGGACAAAAACAACCTGCAATGTGACTACTATGGAAAATCACGCCATACTCGCAAAAAATGTTGGAAGTTACATGGTAAATCACCTAATGGTAAGGGAAAAAAACTGATGAACATAGCACACATACAACAAATGAGGTCGGGTCATCCCAAATTAGTAAAGAGCAAGTAAGTCATCTTCTTAAACTGTCGAAATATTGCTCATCTAATGCTCCTATCAGTTCTATAGCACAAACAAGTAGTAATCCTTTGGCTTTATCTGTTCTAGAAAGTAAGACTCCTTGGATCATCGATTCAGAAGCATCTTATCATATGACAAGCTGTTCTCAATTATTTGATTCATATTATCCATGTTCCGGTTCCGAAAAAATCAAAATAGTTGATGACAGTTTATCACCTATTGCAGGAAAATGAAATATTAAACTCTAAGAAAAAATCTCTTTGCAATTGTCTTACATGTTCAAAAACTTATATGTAATCTTATTTTCGTTAGCAAATTGTCTAAAGATTCTGATTATTCCATTCTTTTTTCCTTCCAATTGTATTTTTCATGACCGGAACTCAGAGAAGATGATTGGAGCTGGTAGAGAAATAAATGAGTTGTACTACTATGATGAAACTGATTCTGCGAATAAAATAGCTCATGGGTTAGATAGTACAAGTTCAAGCTTTGACTATAATTAAGTTTTGTTATGACATAAAAGATTAGGGCATCCTAACTTTCCGTATCTCAAATATTTATTTCGTAAACTGTTTAAAAGTATTGATTGTTCAAAACTTGATTGTGAAGCGTGTAATTTATCTTAAAGTCATCGTATTTCGTTTCCAATAAAGCTATATTCTGATTCAAAACCATTTTATTTGATGCATAGTGATGTTTATGACCTATCCAAAGTTAACACACTTTCTGGAAAAAAATAGTTTGTAACATTTATTTATGATCACACAGGAGTTTGATGGGTGTATTTATTTGAAAAGAAATCTGAAGTTGAACAATAATTTAAATATTTTTTTCACATGATTGAAAATCAATTTTAACAAAAATTGATATTCTAAGAAAGGATAATGGGACTGAATATTTCAATAAATATTTGAGAACATTTATTTTAGAAAAAGGTATTCTGCATCAATTCACTTGTCGTGACACACCACAACAAAATAGTATTATTAAAAGGAAAAATAGGCATTTACTTGAAGTTACCAGGACACTTATGTTTTCTATGAATGTTTCTAAATATCTTTGGAGTAATGCACTCCTTACCTCCTGTTATTTAACAAACATAATGTTATCTCGAATTCAAAAATTTAAAACATCTTTACATGTCTTAAAAAATTATTTTTTCATATCTAAGAAAACAGCTAATCTCCCTTTAAAATTTTTTGTATGTGTTTGTTATGTGCATGTCCCAAATGTGTTTCGTTCAAAACTGGATCCCAAAGCTGAAAAATATGTTTTTATTGGGTATGCTTCCAATAAAAGTGGGTACAAATGCTTTAATCCTGTAAAAAGGAAGTTTTTTTAGAGCATGGATGTCAAGTTTGTCGAGGATCGCTCATTTTTTCAAAACAATTTTCTTCAGGGGGAGAACTCAGTTGAAGAAAACAATTTTTGGGAAACTTTACACATTCCTCGAACTAATTTTGACATGGAAATTAGAGTTCGTATTACTAATCAATTTTTATCAGATGTTACCTTATCACAGACGGGGAGAAGTACTTCCAACGGATCATAATCCTCCACATGAGCTGCAGGTTTATACTATGAAGAAATTCCATAAAATTACTACAGCCTCGGTTAATCCCTCAGCAGATGTTCAATCACCTTTGTCGAATAATGACCTCAAAACTCAGAGTAATCTTCCATCTACTTCCACTTCTTCTGATCTTGATCTTCCAATTGCTTTCAGAAAAGGAATCTGAACGAGCACGAAACATCCTATCACACAATACTTGTCATATGAAAAGCTGTCAAAAAATCATAGAGCATTTGTGTCTAGGATTTCAAATATGCTTGTTCTAAGAACTGTTCAGCTGTGATGGAAGCTTTAAAAGAACCAAGTTGGAAATTAGTTGTGATGGAAGAAATAAATGCTCTTAAAAGAAATAACACTTGGATAGTCATTGATCTACCCAAAGACAAAAAGACGGTTGGGTACAAATGGGTGTTAACGGTGAAGTTTAAAGGTGATGGAAGTGTTGAGAGGTACAAATCGGACTAGTAGCAAAAGGATTTACTCAAACTCATGGTATTGATTGCCAAGAGACTTTTGTTCTTGTTGCTAAAATTAACTCTATTAGAGTACTTATTTCTCTTCCAGTTAACTTCAACTGGTCGCTTCATCAATTTGATGTAAAAAATGCATTTTTAAATGAAGAATTGTGAAAAGTATATATGGACCTACCACCCAAATTTGAAGAAAAATTTGGAAAAGGTAAAGTATGCAAATTAAAAAAATCCCTATACGGGATAAAGCAGTCTTCTAAAGCTTGGTTTGAGTGTATTGGTGATGTTATCAAGAGACATGGATTCTCTCAAAGCCAAGCCGATCACGTTATTTTTTTTTCAAACATTCCATCAAAGATAAAATAGTCGTTGGGATTGTGTATGTAGATGGCATAATCATGACAGGGAATGATCCTCTAGAGATTAGCAACTTGAACAGGAAACTTGAAACCGAATTTGATATTAAGGACTTGGGAAAGCTGTAATTCTTCCTCGGAATGGAGTTTGCAAGATCCAGGAGGTAATTTTTGTCAATCAACGCAAGTATGTACTTGATTTACTTAAAGAAACAGGAATGACAGGTTGCAAGGCAGCAAATATGCCAATTGAACCTAATATAAAGTTGAAAACAGTAGCAGCTAATGAGGTAATGGACAAAGCACGCTATCAAAGATTGGTAGGGCGACTAATCTATTTGGCTCACACTCGACCTAACATAGTCTTTACAGTAAGTGTTGTGAGTGAATTCATGCATTCACCTGGAACTACTCATTTTGGCGTTGTATTCAGAATTTTGAGATATCTCGAAAGAACTCCTAGAAATGAAATTTTGTTCAAAAAGGGAGAACATCTTCTAATAGAGGTCTACACAGATACAGATTGGGCGAGAGATGTAAATGATAGAAGATCCACATCAGGTTATTGTACCTTTATAGGCGGAAATCTGGTTACTTGGAAAAGTAAAAAACAGAGTGTGGTAGCAAGTAGTGCTGAACCAGAATTCCGCTCGGTGAGACATGAACTTTGTGAAGTATTATGGATAAAAAAACTCCTGGAAGAGTTGAAAATTTCTATACTAGCACCTATTAAAGTTTACTGCGACAACAAGGCTGCAATCTCTATAGCTCATAATTCAGTTCTATATGACAAAACAAAACATGTAGAAGTTGACAAACATTTCACCCAAGAGAAGATAGATAGTGGTGTGATATGTATATCCTACATACCCACTGCTAGGCAAACAACAAATAGTCTAACAAAAGGTCTTTCCAAAGTGCAACACGAGAATCTAGTTAGCAAGCTTGCTATGAGTGACAATTTCATGCCAGATTGAGGGGAGTGTTGAAAAATCTCGTAAATAATTATGATATATTACATATTTGTTGTAACTCTATATTTAGAGGGTTATAAATTGTATGAAGGATCTTAAGAATCTCTATTTATTTCTTTCCTTAATTAGAGAGATTAGCTGCCACTTATATTTGTTATTATTTTTTCCCTTGTCTATTGTATTATGTTTTTATTGATTTCCTTACCAGTAAGTTCTGTCATGGGTATTTATACCTCTCTTTGCATCAATAAAAATAAGCCCTCTTATATTTTTTCACTTTTATCACTTTCACATATCCCTAATTTCCCCTGACTGATTTTTAAAATTAACTCCAAAAAATTTCTTACACTCTCTTTCACCTCCCAACTCTAAACTCTAATCATGTCACCAAGGAGATAAATGTTTGAATCTACCCGGAGAACCAGCAAGAGAATTGTCGAATTCAGCGAAGGCTTGCGGACATTGAGGATGAAATCCATAAGAGACTTTCCCTCGATGGTGACAGGGAAAGACAAAGAGACGAGAGATGAGAATTTCAATCCCTTTCATATGAAGGATTTCAGTGATGAAAAAGAAATGTCACGACACTTTGTAATCCAGTATCATAAGAGGCCAAGAGAAGAGCCCACATATGGAGGACAAAGTGACTTCGAAATAGATGTGGATTTACTAGAGCTTGATGGAGATATGGATCCATGTGTCTTTACTGAATGACTACAATTAGTTGAGAGGATTTTTTAGTGCAGAGAGGTGTCATAAGATAAAAGAGTGAAGCTTGCAGGTATGAAATTGAGAAAGAGCACCTCTCAGGTGGTGGAAGAACTTGCATAGGCATAGGAAAAGAGAAGGCAATGATAAGATTTCCAAATAAGAAAAGATGAAGAAAGCGATGCAGATGAAATACTTCCCAACACACCACCGTCAGGATATATTTTTGAAACTCCACCGCCCGTAATGAAGAGGCTATCAATAGAAGAGTTCACAACGCAGTTTATCTAGTTGCACATGAAGTGTGCTTTGGTCGAGCTGGAGGAGCACACCATAGTCCGTTATCTAGGGGGACTGAAGCTCATTATTAGCAATGTGGTGCAACTGCACAAATATTGGTCACTTGGAGATGTCCATACCATAGTATTAAAAATGAAAGACAGCAGAAATAGAGCAGGCAACTACCATTAGTAAGGCAGTCATCCACAAATAGAGACAAGAGCAGGAGCACGCCTTAGTGAGTTGATAAAACAAATTCGGAAAAGTATAGAGCCACCCTGGTGAGAAGAATGAGGAGTAAAACAAATACTACAATCATTGCCAAAAAAAGCTTCAAATGTCGCAGATTTGAGAACGTCGCCCCTAACTGCCCGACAAGTTGAGTACCATCTTTTACTGAGTAGGGCATCACGGAGAAGGTTAGCAACAACGAGACAACTATGGTACAAGGTGAGGTGTATTATCATCCACTAGTGGAAGAAGAGACGCTCATGATTCGACGGGTCCTACAGATTAAGGATATAAGGGATTCGCAGTGGCTTCGTCACATTATATTTTGCATCTGACATTGTGAATAAGGTATAAAGTCTCATAATCGATGGAAGGAGCTGAAAGAATGTGGCTTCTACACAGATTGTGAAGAAGCTTGGTCCCATGACTCAGAGGCACTCCTAGCCATATTATCTGACGTGGTTGAAGAAGAAAAATAGCGTCAACACTGACCGAAAATGCCTAGTAGAGTTTTCAAATGGGAGCTAGCTATAAAATCAGGTGTGGTGTGATGAGATCTCGAAGGATGATAGGATGGAGAAATCAGCTCCAAACAAGGGACGACCACGACAAAGAGCATTTCAGGAAATCACGGTCAATATCATACCACCATGGCCACCACTGCTTGAAGTTATTCAGATTACCCTCACTTCAAATTAGGTTAGGTTGGCCATGGATTACTTTGGGAGGATTCGACAGTCAATGCAAGACACAGATCCGGCTAAATTCGGTGGTGGACCTCCAGAAGAGCGGATCGATATGGATGTATGCTCGCAAGTGAGAAAGTTCCTCCGATATTTTGGGAGATAGTGCAACCAACAATGAGATTCGAGTGCTGCTAGGACGGCGGACAAAGAACCAGAAGCTTCAATGAATGAAGTCGAAGCTCCCCCAACTCCGGGATATTAATGAGGGGTTAGGGAGGGACTAAGTCGGGTGGTTATTGAACCGGTTCAGCCAATTGGACCAAGGGACCATAGGGGCTAAGTTTGTCGCCCAAGCGAGGGAGAGGTTGCGGCAATTACAACGCAATGATAGTGGAGGAAAGGTTGTGGTNAAAGTTCCTCCGATATTTTGGGAGATAGTGCAACCAACAATGAGATTCGAGTGCTGCTAGGACGGCGGACAATAAACCAGAAGCTTCAATGAATGAAGTCGAAGCTCCCCCAACTCCGGGAGATTAATGAGGGGTTAGAGAGGGACTAAGTCGGGTGGTTATTGAACCGGTTCAGCCAATTGGACCAAGGGACCATAGGGGCTAGGTTTGCCACCCAAGCGAGGGAGAGGTTGCGGCAATTACAACGCAATGATAGTGGAGGAAAGGTTGGATAATAAAGTCAAGGATAATTGCCACCTCAAAGTGAGATATAGTTGGAGCATCACTCATCTTCAGTTACAACCCTAGATGGGAAAAAGAAGACGCCATACTTCCTCTTCTAATGGTGGTGACAAGAAATGCTATAATAGATATTCAATTCAGAAGCATGTAGCTTATGAGAAACTATCCTCATCTTATAAAGCTTCTTTTCTAACATTAATTCTATGCAGATTTCTAAATTCATTCATGAATAAGGCTGTCAAAAAAGCTCGGTGTACGCGAACAGTTTGTGTTCTGCTCGTTAAGTAGCTTTTGTTCGACTCGTTCGTTGAGTGAACGAGTCAAACACGAACAAANTATGCAGATTTCTAAATTCATTCATGAATAAGGCTGTCAAAAAAGCTCGGTGTACGCGAACAGTTTGTGTTCAGCTCGTTAAGTAGCTTTTGTTCGACTCGTTCGTTGAGTGAACGAGTCGAACACGATCAAGTTTTTAAAGCTCGAATTATAAACGAACTGAACACGAACAACTCTTTGTTCGCTCGTGTTCGTCTCGTTTTAGCTCGAAATAAAAAATTTATACAAATATATATATAATAATATATTACATATGTTTGTTATATAATAATATATTATATATATTTATATCTAAGTTTAAATCATAACAATTGTATAGTAATGTGGTTTATGTGTCTTCTTTTCCATACATTTGGTTGAGGTTTTAACCTAACACTTTACATATACTTTTTTCAATTTAATTTTAACNTAAATCATAACAATTGTATAGTAATGTGGTTTATGTGTCTTCTTTTCCATACATTTGGTTGAGGTTTTAACCCAACACTTTACATCTGCTTTTTGCAATTTAATTTTAAAGAGTCAATTTCGAGCAAAGCATGAGCGAACACGACACGAATATTTAAATTGAGTCAAACATGAACACACCGAACATGAGCCGATTTCGAACACGAGCAATTTTGAACGAGTCGAACACGAGCCAAGCCTGAGCTCGCTCAAGCTCGGCTCGTTTACAGCCCTTATCATGAAGTTCCTAAAAGTCCAAAATGGAGGAAAGCAGTTGAAAAGGAGATTCGAGAACGAAAACATAACGATATATGAATTCTTAATATACTCCATCAGGATAAAAAGTCTATTGGATACAAATGGGTGTTCAGCATTAAATACAAAGCTAATTGGGGTATTGAGAGATTCATAAACAAACTTGCTGCAAAACTTTTCACTCAAGCCTATGAGATCGACTATTGGGAGACATTCGCACCAATTACTAAACTTAACACTATCAGAGTACTCCTTACAGTAGCGGGTAGCAAAAAATGGAGACTGCATCAACTTGACATAAGAAAAAATCTTTCTTAATGCAAACCTAGAAGTGTATATCAAGATATCACCAGGACTTGAGAATTGAGTCTAAAAAACACCCAGTATGCAAATTCCGGAAGTCACTCTATAGGCTTAAAAAATCACCATGAGCGTGGTTTGAAAGTTTTGATAAAGATATGAGATTTAATGGGTAATTCTCAAAATCAAGATGATCATATATTGTTTATAAAACACATTCATGAAGGTAAAATTGATGCACTGAGCATATATGGAAGATATGATTCTTACTGATGATGATGAAAAGGAGATCTCATGGTCAAAGAAGTGTTTGCCACATAGTTTGAAATCAAGAACCTAAAAACCTTGAGAAATTTTCAAGGTATGGAAGTAGTGAGGTCCAATAAGAGCATCATTATATCACGGAGGAAATACATCCTAGATCTACTAAATAAGAAATGGATGATTGGATGTAAGCCTGCTGATACTCCAATCAATCCGAACTAAAAGTCAAATACGAGGAAGAAAGCATCCCTATGTTAAGGAAAGATATCAAAGATTGATATTAAAACTCATCTACCTATCAACACATCCACACTACCACTACCACCACCCACACACACTACCACTACCACCACCTACACACACCGACGCTCTCCTTGCATGACATTCTCATACATTGGTGACAAGTGGGCTGGAGAGTTGTTTGCAGACCACCCAACATGATTTAGAAATATGTTTTGAATGACAGTTTGTATTCATCAATCACTTTGAGAAGCTACATAGAAAGCATGGACTTCATGGCTCCTCCAGGATGACTTCACGAAAGCTGTCAGCAATAATCCTCTATATATAGAATGAATCTATAAGAGGAGCCATGTAGCACTTCCAACACTCATCTAAAACAATCTATATGTATTTTTCAGTTGGGCTTAATGCACTAGTCAGTTTTTCATCACAAGTCATCAAACCAACTGACCCAACACTCGAAAGGACTCCCATAGAGAATACGCATGAGGCACGGTATATGACATTTTCAGGTGGTTTTACTTATTTATTACAATCAGTTTTCAGATGAATACAACAATTTATTTAAACTAATTTAACTTTTTAGAACTATATTGGAGTGATCGATGAAACTCTTGTGTATGCACGTATTCCAAATAATGAGAATATCACATTCATCGGGCAATGTCGTTCACCAGCGCAGAATGTCATTGTTGCATGTGACTTCATCATGTGTTTCATTTTTCTCATGATCGATTGGAAGGGCAGTGCACATGACAGTTGGATTTTTAAATTTACAACACAAACTAAGAAATACAACTTTCCTTATCTACCCTAGATTTGCTTGAGACTGAACTAANTCGTTTACAGCCCTTATCATGAAGTTCCTAAAAGTCCAAAATGGAGGAAAGCAGTTGAAAAGGAGATTCGAGCACGAAAACATAACGATAAATGAATTCTTAATATACTCCAACAGGATAAAAAGTCTGTTTGATACAAATGGGTGTTCAGCATTAAATACAAAGCTAATTGGGGTATTGAGAGATTCATAAACAGACTTGTTGCAAAACTTTTCACTCAAGCCTATGGGATCGACTATTAGGAGACATTCGCACCAATTACTAAACTTAAAACTATCAGAGTACTCCTTACAGTAGCGGTTAGCAAAAAATGGAGACTGCATCAACTCGACATAAGAAAAAATCCTTCTTAATGCAAACCTGGAAGTGTATATCAAGATATCACCAGGACTTGAGAATTGAGTCTAAAAAACACCTAGTATGCAAATTCCGGAAGTCATTCTATAGGCTTAAAAAATCACCATGAGCGTGGTTTGAAAGTTTTGATAAAGATATGAGATCTAATGGGTATTCTCAAAATCAAGATGATCATATACTGTTCATAAAACACATTCATGAAGGTAAAATTGATGCACTGAGCATATATGGAAGATATGATTCTTACTGATGATAATGAAAAGGAGATTTCATGGTCAAAGAAGTGTTTGCCACATAGTTTGAAATTAAGAACCTAGAAACCGTGAGAAATTTTCAAGGTATGGAAGTAGTGAGGTCCAATAAGAGCATCATTATATCACGGAGGAAATACATCCTAGATCTACTAAATAAGAAATGGATGATTGAATGTAAGCCTGCTGATACTCCAATCAATCTGAACTAAAAGTCAAATACGAGGAAGAAAGCGTCCCTATGGATAAGGAAAGATATCAAAGATTGGTATTAAAACTCATCTACCTATCAAATATGAGGCCAAATATTATGCTCTTTGTCAGTATTGTGAGACAACACATGAAAGACCAAAATTATGAGCATTTAAAGATTGTGTACAAAATTTTGAGGTTTCTTAATAAGACTCCAGGTTATGGATTATTTTTTTAGAAAACCAAGAACACAGAGGTACAAGTCCGCACTAAGACTAATTGGGCTAGGGAACTCACTGACGACGTCTAGTTTTCCAACAGATTTCCCTCCCCTAAATACTTTTCCATGCCAAATCAAACTCCATTGTATAACAATCTCTGACTTGAAGATGGATTGCAATCACCTCTTCTCCAAGCTTGCACTATCATATTTGCACCAACTTCATAGTCATTTATTGTTGTGTGGCTCACACCCGATCTCAACCTTCTTGAACTCGAACTAGAGTCGAGCATAGCTTCAATTATTCATTTGTAACAACATTCAACATATCAGCAAGATTTTGCATTGTGTGTATCTTCTCCAAACCTAATTGATCTTCTAGGAGAAAGAATGAAGTGATATATAGTAGATTATGTTTGTCCCAGCATGAAAAGCAGTGTTCTTAACTAGATAAATAACACTCGTATTGTTACTATGAAGTTTTTTAATCTCCTGCTCCTTGCCAAATTTTGTCATAAAGCTCTACAGTCAAATCATCTCTTTGTTAACCTCCGGCCCCGTTTGAGGTGGCTTAATGCCTGTGGTGCAGCATAAGGCTACTGGACGCGTGCACATGATAAACACAATGTGTCCGCTTAATTGGATGACTTGGAGGAAACGCAGGTCGCGAGATCGACCACATGACCCGCGTCCCTTCGCTAATAGTTAATGAGGCTACCCTGCTGAAACACTTGTGATTGTCTACACCCCTGCCTCTCTCGCGATTCTTACAAGGCTCCCTCTCTTGTGATTTTTGCCCTAACTTTCTGGTGGTTGTTGCGGTGAGCTTTCCATTCATCCTCTCCCTCTCTTTTATGTTCTTTGGCTTGGTTTGGATCATTGGCTCCGCCCTGTGCGGTGGTTCCTCTTCCTCTTGCCTCTGTTCCAATATTCTCTACCTTAACTATGTGATGGTCTATGATTTTGCAAACACTTATGTGCAATGCTTTTCTTGGGTTCTCTATGCTCTTATCCTCCAATGGATTTCAATTATGTTGGATTTTGGGATTTTTTTTGGATTCTCTATGATATGCTCGGATGACGATTTGGGTTCATTATGCTACATCTTGTTGATGGAATTGGTTTTTGTTTGTTCTATTCTGTTGATCTTGTTGGCCAAAAGTTGGTGGTGTTTGCATGTGCAATAACTTAGAAATGCAAATGACTAATTTGAACGTATGATTCTTGTGTTGGTGTGTGGAGTTGATGGTCGTGGTGTTGTGGACGAGTTGGTATGTGGTTTTGGTATGTGGAGGTGGTGGTAGTGGCATCGTGGATGTGTTGGTGTGTTGGTGTGTCGAGGTGGATGTGTTGTTAAGTGGAGGCGTCTGTGTGTGTAGGTGGTGGTAGTGGTAGTGTGGATGTGTTGGTGTGTGGTGTTGGGTGTGTGATGGTGGCGGCAATGGTGGTTTGAATGTGGTGGTATGGAGTTTTGGTGTGTGAAGGTGTTGGTGTCTGGACGTGGAGGTGTAATGTGGACATGGTGTGCAGGTCGTTGTGTAGACAGTGATGAACATATTATGGCATTGCTATTTTTCTTTGAGTTGTGCAAATGTATTTTATGACAAATATGTATGTTACTTATTTTTTTCATGTTAGTAATACAATGGTTAAGACAAGAGATCGGTTCATCTACTATGTGAGATAAAGATACGAAAATAATATTTTCAACCTGTTCCTTAAAGAGACAGAATTAGGAAATAGATCAACTTATTTTAACAATGAGGGCTGGCAAAATATTATTAAAAATTTAAAGGAAAGTACAGACAAGTAGCACTATAAGTTTCAATTAAGAAAATCGAATCAACTAAAAAAGAATTGAAAAACTTGAAAAAAATTAAATTGATGATCCACGGGCTTGGGTTGGGATTCGATAAAATGAACAATTGATGCTTTGAAAGAATGGTGGGCAGAAAAATTGAAAGTGAGCATTTATGAAACGTCCACTGCTTTTATCAATTTTTCAATTTTTTTTCAAACGCATCAACATATCCTATGACTTTGTAGATGGTGTCAAATTCAAAAAAAATTTAAATACAACGACATCGAGGCTGAGCTGAAAGAGAAGATAGAATGTATGTTTGGCGGTGTCATGGCAACGGGCAATAATGCATGCGCTCCTAGTAAAGCAAGGTTTTGTGGCATTGCTGAAAACTTGGATGCTACACACGGATGATTCCAATTAATGCCCTAGCACAAACCTCAATGAAGTTGAATCTACTAGTCAAACACGACATTCTAAGGTTGAGAAAAAGAAAAAAAAAGGTGTTGCTTTTAATTGAAATCAGATTTCACAGTTGGTGACTCTATGTAGCAAATGACCCTGGCCCATCACAAACATCTATTCAGAAGTATATGTGAATTATGAAGGCAAATCTAGACATTTATTAGGACGTGTTGTTGTATTTGTTCTCTACGAAGTTGCTTGAAAACTCGGCCTGAGAGAGTTTTTTATGACAATGACCCCTAACCGTATGATGCATTATTTATGTTACTTTCATGCGAACAAAGACACTTGAGGGACACTTTAATTTCATTTTATCCTAGTTGAACATTTTATATTTGTTTTTTCGATGGGTCGTTGTCTTTGTTGCTTTAGATTTTTATTTTTTCGTCGAGACGTTAATGCATATTTGCTTTTTTATTTTTCATTGTTTTGTTTTGAATCTGGTTCTCTAATTTTATTTCTATGTGATGTTTGTTTATATAATTATATGATAGTAGCCAAATCGATGATTCTTATGTGTTAGCTACTTGAATGCAAATAGAGAAAGATGCGGAAGGAGAATTTTAGTTGCATTGTATGTGATATATGAGCATTATAACTCATACATAGCGCGCTCTGCTTGCATGATATTCTCATACATTGGTGACACGTGGGTTGGAGAGTTGTTTGCAGACCACCCAACAAGATTTAGAAATATGTTTTGTATGACAGTTTGTATTCTTCGATCACTTTGAGAAGCTGCATAGAAAACATGGACTTCATGGCTCCTCCAGGATGACTTCACGAAAGCTGTCAGCAATAATCCTCTATATATTATCATAGAATGAATCTATAAGAGGAGCCATGTAGCACTTCCAACACTCATCTAAAACAATCTATATGTCTTTTTCAGTTGGGCTTAATGCACTAGTCAGTTTTTCATCACAAGTCATCAAACCAGCTGACCCAACACTCGAAAGGACTCCCATAGAGAATACGCATGACGCGCGGTATATGACATTTTCAGGTGGTTTTACTTATTTATTACAATCAGTTTTCAAATGAATACAACAATTTATTTAAACTCATTTAACTTTTTAGAACTATATTGGAGCGATCAATGAAACTCTTGTGTATGCACGTATTCCAAATAATGAGAATATCACATTCATCGGGCAATGTTGTTCACCAGTGCAGAATGTCATTGTTGCATGTGACTTCATCATGTGTTTCACTTTTCTCATGATCGATTGGAAGAGCAGTGCACATGACAGTCGGGTTTTTAAATTTACAACACAAACTAAGAAATACAACTTTCCTCATCTACCATAGATTTGCTTGAGACTGAACTAGNATCTAGGTTAATACATATGACATGATGTTGTGGTGGTACTTGCCTTTCAAGGATATTTGATGGAGTTCTCAAAGTAGAAAGAGTTTGTTTTTTAGGTTTAGTTTTCATAGGAATGGTCATTTTCTATAGTATTTTTCCTACCCAACATATGAGAAAAATGAATGCGGAGTGGAATGGGTAAGAGTTTTAATTTCATTCTCACATTGATTGCCTATTTTATTCCAGTCACAATCCCTATTCCATAGCACTTTGGCATTATTTTTTAGTAATGAAAAGTTTTAAGGAAAAATTTTTTTATTGGCTTCTTCTTGCATATAAAAGAATCTATATGGAATGGGATTGTAAGANTCCTCATTACACGGTGTCGGTGAAAAGGATATTTAGAGTTTAGAAGAAAAAAGTTGTATTGCGTGATGGTTCTACATATTTGTTTCCCAAACAAGTGCAGATTGTGCTCGCCACGATGACTCTTCATAACTATATTCGACAATATCCTTCCCACAATGACATTAACTTCAACAGGGCTGATAAAGATCATTCACATGTCCCTGTTGAGGCATATAAATATCTTCTTAGACAACATTTATCATAAGCCAAAATTGATATGCCTGAGACTTGCACTCATGATGAAGAAAGTGCAAGTGAGATAATAGAGTTAAAGAAACGAATTACAGATGTTATAGTTGGAGGTTAAATAGATGAAACGTATATTTTTTGTTGTTATTTTATTTGTAATGCGTGTTGAAAATAATTATTGTTTATTGTATCAATATTTTATACAAGTTATATACATTTCTTTTTCTTATCCATTTAATTTTTAATGCATTAGTATTTTATATATGTCATGTAGATTTTTTTTTCCTTATGCATGTATTATTTCCCACTTAGATAGCCAATGAGGCAACCGTGAGTAATAAGCATAATCGAACTGCATGTTTTTTTTTCTTTGCGGGCTTCGAAGGTCTATGATGAGATATTCGATCTTAAGGGTTCTTCTGGATGGCCTATATCTCGTTGTTGGATCTTGTCACATCTGAATCTCAATGAAGGCAACCAAGTTCCACTCATTTTTCAATGTCATGGTTTTAATGTTCATTTGGAAGGCCTTTTTTGGTGATATCCATATATGACACACATGCGCTCAGTATTATCTGTTAAAGGCAACCAAGAACAATATTTTTTATAAGGTCTGTCGTCTTCTTGTAGTGACAGATTCGTTAGTTTATATATTGTGTTCTGAGACCTCACAACAGCATAAAATTTTAATTGATTACTTTTATTATTAATTTTTACTAATGATACGTCTAAAAGTAAGTGTTTTATGTTTTTAAGCCTTCATGAAAGATGAGATCGAGGATTTCTGGTACCTCTAAAACATTGTACTGTCATTGCGGACTACAATATTCTTTGTTTATTTCGCAATAACCACATAACTACGGGAGACAGTTTAAATGATGTTCAAGGAGAATAGAAAACTGTGGCTTCATTAAATAGGCAAATGAGTTGGAGAACTCCACCGCCGACAGTGATTGGACGTGGAGAGTTTCTCTGTAAGATGACTTATCATGTGACATACAACATCTGCATTTTAAAAATAATATTATCATATTATTAATTATTATTTTAGTAANGTTGTATTGCGTGATGGTTCTACATATTTGTTTCCCAAACAAGTGCAGATTGTGCTCGCCACGATGACTCTTTATAACTATATTCGAAAACATCCTTCCCACAATGACATTGACTTCAACAGGGCTGATAAAGATCATTCACATGTCCCTGTTGAGGCATATAAATATCTTCTTAGACAACATTTATCATAAGCCAAAATTGATATGCCTGAGACTTGCACTCATGATGAAGAAAGTGCAAGTGAGATAATAGAGTTAAAGAAACGAATTACAGATGTTATAGTTGGAGGTTAAATAGATGGAACGTATATTTTTTGTTGTTATTTTATTTGTAATGCGTGTTGAAAACAATTACTGTTTATTGTATCAATATTTTATACAGGTCATATACATTTCTTTTTCTTATACATTTAATTTTTAATTTATTAGTATTTTATATATGTCATGTAGATTTTTTTTTCCTTATGCATGTATTATTTCCCACTTAGATAGCCAGTGAGGCAACCGTGAGTAATAAGCATAATCGAACTGCATGTTTTTTTTTTCTTTACGGGCTTTGAAGGTCTATGATGAGATATTCGATCTTAAGGGTTCTTCAGGATGGCCTATATCTCGTTGTTGGATCTTGTCACATCTGAATCTCATTGAAGGCAACCAAATTCCACTCATTTTTCAATGTCATGGTTTTAATGTTCATTTGGAAGCCCTTTTTTGGTGATATCCATATATGACACACATGTGCTCAGTATTATCTGTTAAAGGCAACCAAGAACAATATTTTTTATAAGGTCTGTCGTTTTCTTGTAGTGACAGATTCGTTAGTTTATATATTATGTTCTGAGACCTCACAACAGCATAAAATTTTAATTGATTACTTTTATTATTATTTTTTACTAATGATACGTCTAAAAGTAAGTGTTTTATGTTTTTAAGCCTTCATGAAGGATGAGATCGAGGATTTCTGGTACCTCTAAAACATTGTACTGTCATTGCGGACTACAATACTCTTTGTTTATTTCGCAATAACCACATAACTACGGGAGACACTTTAACAGATGTGAAAACTGTGACTTCATTAAATAGGCAAATGAGTTGGAGAACTCCACCGCCGACAGTGATTGGACGTGGAGAGTTTCTCTGTAAGATGACTTATCATGTGACATACACCATCTGTATTTTAAAAATAATATTATCATATTATTAATTATTATTTTAGTAGTTTTTTTTTTTTTAATTTGGATAGTCATGCTACTCATTTCTTAGGCCCCGTTTGAGGCAGCTTATTTTGCTGCGGCGTCGTTTTAAAAACGCCGCCGNTTTTTTTTAATTTGGATAGTCATGCTACTCATTTCTTAGGCCCCGTTTGAGGCAGCTTATTTTGCTGCGGCGGCATTTTCAGCGTTTGTTTTGGCGTTATTGGGTGCGTTTTTATATCGGCGTTAATCGCATATTCGATATTATTCTATCCATAGAACGCAGGGGAGGGGTTCCGTTCGGCGTTGGCTAGAGCTTATTTTCCTCCTGTGCCCCTGTGGATTCTCTCTCGCGCTCTGCCCCGCGATCTCCATTACTGATCTTCTCGTGCGTAAACTTCTGGTGAGATCTTGCGTAAACTATAGAATTTTTGGGCCTAGGAAATGACACTCATTTGATTTTCTCTGGTTCGTTTGAGCGGCTCCAATGTTTTTTTTTTTGTTCATTTGGTTTCTTTTTAAANACGCAGGGGAGGGGTTCCGTTCGGCGTTGGCTAGAGCTTATTTTCCTCCTGTGCCCCTGTGGATTCTCTCTCTCGCGCTCTTCCCTGCGATCTCCATTACTGATCTTCTCGTGCGTAAACTTCTGGTGAGATCTTGCATAAACTATAGAATTTTTGGGCCTAGGAAATGACACTCATTTGATCTTCTCTGNTCTAAATTCTTGATGAATTTCAGCATTTTGATCATTTTGGTTTATCATTTCTATTATTTTTATGGATTTTTTCAAGATTTTTATTTTTTTTGTGTTCATTTGGTTTCTTTTTAAAGCCTAGAAGGCAACTACGAAACTTTTTAGGTTCTTTTATATGCTCTAGAAAAGTTCTCCATAGATCTTCTCTGGTTTTTATGCCCTTACGTTTTGCTTTTTTGGGATTTTTAGCTCTTACATTTAGGGATTTTTAGATTTTGCTCTGAAAATGGATCACATATTTATAGTGCATTTAGATGACGCACTGCTCTGGAAATAGATCTTCTATATGCCGCACTCCTTTTTTAGGATTTATATGACGCATCTCTGGTTATGTTTCGGTTCTATATGCCGTTTGGTTCTATATTTACAGTTTCTGTGTCTTGCAATACATTTCGGTTTGAGTTGTTCTGAATATTGGAAATAGGTAATTGGGCTAATTTACAGAGGCTTATAAGTTCACTGAAAATTGGAAGTTGAGGGAAATTATTCTTTACAGATCATGAGTTAGAAAATTATTTACAAATCTGTCATGGTTTGAGTTGATCTGAAAATTGGTAAGCTTGGTTCTCCCTGTTTCATTGCAATACATTTAAGCTTTACAATTGGGGAAATGGGTTTACTCTTTACAGTTGGGGGATTGGGCTCATTGCAATACATTTCAATACATGTCATTGCAATACATTTCGGTTCATTGCATTTCAGCTGATGCGTGTAGGATTATTGATGTTGCACTCCGGGTCGTTGCAATACATTTCGGTTTGAGCTATTCTGAAATTTAGAATTAGGAAATTGGGTTTTGGTATTTTCTGGAATTCTTGGTTGAACTGATAAGGGACTGTGGTTTCTTCATAAATTCTTGGTTGAACTTATAAGCCTCTCATTTACTGTGTATACGTTTTTTTTGGGGGAGATGGAATAAGAAATTTACCAGAACCTTGCTTCTGAGATGCCACAGCGGCCATGGATGTAGTCTACCAAGGCTTTCGAAGAATCGGAGGAGCTGGCTGAAATGATCACAAAAGATTTACTACCCCATGTATTATAAAATATCGGTATTTATGATAATCTTATTATGGGGTTATGATAAGCTTCACTAACTTTAAAATAATATCACAATTAAGGGGTTATGATTGGAGCCATGCTATATAGCCCAAGATGTGGGAGAATACTTATTATGTTCTAACATACATGACTAAAGATGAGGCGAGTTTTCCTACTCTTTATTTTGTTTCATCTTCTCTGCTATTTATTTACATTTTGCATGTTTTTCTTCTTTCAAATTCTAAAAAATTTCATGACTTGTACTGTTAATTTTGTTACTCTGATGGAGTTCTCAAAGTAGAAAGAGTTTGTTTTTTAGGTTTAGTTTTCATAGGAATTGTCATTTTCTATAGTATTTTTCCTACCCAACATGTGAGAAAAATGCATGCGGAGTGGAAGGGGTAAGAGTTTTAATTTCATTCTCACATTGATTGCCTATTTTATTCCAGTCACAACCCCTATTCCATAGCACTTTGGCATTATTTTTTAGTAATGAAAAGTTTTAAGGAAAAAATTTTTTATTGGCTTCTTCTTGCATATAAAAGAATCTATATGGAATGGGATTGTAAGGAGTTTCAACTTTCCATTGCACTAAATTATTTTGTTCTAGCCCCAATTTTTGTTCTTTATTGCACATCGTGCATCCGCTCCTACGTAACTTTAAACACATTTGTTTATGCTAATTTTATTCAATTCTTCTTTTGGTTATTTTCATAATGTATTCCTAGCCATAATTCTTTGAATAAGATAATCACTTTTAAGAGTTATTAATGCTAGTTATTGTGAAGGCACCCATATGATGAGCAAAGCTTCTCTATCATATGGAATTTGCATTTAGGTCACTCTTATGATGTGGCATCCTTTATCATAAATACCTAAATTTTATAATAGGTCACTCTTATGCTGGCTGAATTTGCTAGTTTCATTAATGCTTTGGTATTTCTTTGGTAATCTCGGTACAAGGGACAAGGAAATGATATCAATGTATTTAGAGTTGGCCTTGTAACCTTTTGGAATTGCATAATAAAATATTTTCGAAGTCTTACTGTGGATGTAGGTCAATGACCGAACCACATAAATAATTTGTTTCTTCATATATTTCTTGTTTTGTTATTAATCAAGTTGTTATGTTCTTGTTTGTGTTGGTGGCAAATGTTTATGTTTGGAGAGTGGTGTTCTTGTTGGGTTGATGTTGTTGTGGGTTTGAGATGTTTATGTGCTGGACGTCTTAATTCTCATTTGTTTTATATAGCTTCATCATGTCTAAATCAGTTGAAGGGGGGACCTCCGCAATGTGGGATAAGAAAGTAACAAATATTTTCTGCGATCTTTGTATAAATAAAATAGAACTTGGGAACAGGCCAACGACGTTTTTTAATAAGGGTGGCGAAACATTGAAAATAGATTCAAAGAATTGATTGGCAGAGAATATGATAAGCTGAAATTTAAAAACAAATGAGATCAACTAAAGAAGGAATGGAAAATATGGAAGGAGTTGAAACGTGGATCTACAGGTTTGGGTTGAGATCCGATTAAAAGGACAATTGATGCTCCTACTGAATGGTGGGCTGAAAAATTAGAGATATTTTATATATACTCCGTGTTTTGTTCGATTTTAATTTTAAATTACTTCTCTAATTATAATTGCCTAACTATTCGCTCTAAAATATTATGTCACAGGCGGCACCAGCAGCGAAAAAGTATAAGCAATGCGGGATTGAGCCGAAATTTGAAGAAAAACTGGACATAATGTTTAAATGTGTTGTCGCAACCGGAAAATTTACTTTCAACCTATGTCAAAGTACTTCTGAAGGGATACTAGATGAGTTCACTCCTGAGCCATTAACACCTGATGAAGAAGTGCCTAGCATTAACCAGAGTGATACAGGTGACTCTAGCAGAACAAAGAGGGTCAGGGTTGCTACAAAAAATAAAGAAAACAAACGTTCGTTAAACACCTCCTTCGATTGTTTGATTGAAGCTTTTGCAGCTCCACCTATCTCTGATGCGAGCATATTAGACTGTCTAAGACTCTTGCGTACTATTCCTGAAATTGTGGCAGATAGGCGATTTCACCTACATTGTGTGAAAAAACTTGAGGATTCAACTAGAATGAAAATATTCATGGCATTAGAGCAGAAATGCGTCTTGAATATTTAACTAATTATGATATTTCTTTATGGATTGCATATGTATTTGCACTATTTGAACTTTGACTAATGTCGTTTATTTTTAATATGTTTGAGACTTTTAAGCATGCTACCTTCTCGTGTTTGGGAGTTTTTTAACTAATTATGTTAACATTTAAAATTTTTGGATAGTGGACTATTAATGTTTATATTTTAAATCATTTAGGATGGATCTGCAACGTGAACGTCGTAGGAGAATGACATTTGCTATAGCCGTTGTGATATTGTTATTGGATTATTACCGACATAGGACTAATCGCATTCCCTGCATGACATCCACGTTTGTTGAAGATAGATGGGTTGGTGAAATGCTTTCTGGTCATCCAATAAGATTCAAAAATATGTTCAGAATGACGGCACCTATTTTTATGGATCTTCTGCACGAGTTATGCGGCCTCCAGGGTTCTTCTAGACCTACATGTAGGGAGGTGTTGGCTATAACACTGTACATTTTGTCACAGAATGAGTCAATTCGAGGAGCTATGGAAAGATTTCAACATTCATCCGAAACAATTAGTCGTTACTTTTCAAAAGGGATACAGGCATTTGTTAGCTTAGCAGCTCAAATAATTAAACCGGATGATCCATCATTTGCTACCACTCCAGAACAAATTGCCAACGATCCACGATACATGTCATATTTCAAGGTAAGTATCAGTGTTTTTAATTTATTACATTTTAAATTTTAACAATATTATTACTCTCTAACGGCCAATTAAACAGAACTGTATTGGTGCAATTGACGGTACCCACGTTGATGCTCGAATACCCAACCACGAGAAGGTAGCATACATCGGTCGGAGTGGTTTAACAACGCAAAATATCATGGCTGTATGTGACTTCAACATGAGTTTTACTTTTGTGGTGACGGGATGGGAAGGGAGTGCACATGATAGTCGGATTTTCTCCTTTGCTACTATGAATAGATCGTAGTGTTTCCCTCACCCCCCATTAGGTTAGTTTTGTTTTCCAATTTGTATATGTTAGCATGTAATGTTTTTTAATAACATTGTTTTCGTACCAGAAAAATATTATCTGGTCGATGCAGGATATCCCATGCAAAGGTGATACCTGAAGCCCTACCCTGACACAAGATATCATATTCCTAATTTCGAGCGAGTTAGTGGCACCATACGTAGCAGAAAAAAAATGTTTAATAAACGCCACTCATCTTTACGCGGGGTAATTGAAAGAACATTTGGAGTTTGGAAGAAGAAGTGGGTCATCTTACGTGATATGTCGTCGTATCATTTTCAAAAGTAAGTGCATATTGTGGTTGCAACAATGACACTACATAACTTCATTCGAAGACATTCGTCACGATCAGATACAGACTTCATTATGGCTGACAATGATGAACTAAATGTCTTCGAGCAACCTACAGGTTTTGTGGGGGGGCATTCGTTACCTGAGGATGATATAGAATCTAATGAATTTGGAGATCCAGAAGGTGAAGGTTTGACTGATATGATTGCTTTAAGAGAATCTATCACAGATGCTATTTATGGTTGTTGATCTACCAAGTTTTCCTTTAATAAGGTTATAGGTTTATATTCATATGTATTTAATTTTGGTTACTTTTAAAATACCTTAAACCGACATTGATTCTTTTGTGATTTTCACAGTTGTACAAACATGACTTCCAGAATATCAGGTATAGACAGAGGAATTTTGTGTTATTGTTGACTACCGTCTCCGTTGCTAACGTCACGTAAAGAGCATAGCTTTGGGAGGCAGTTCTATGGTTGTGCCAGAGGTGTTTCAGCTCGTTGCGGTTTCTTCCGGTGGGCTGATAGTCCCTCATATTACACTGACAGTAGTCATGCCAACAGTCATGTGAATCCGATGTTTCCTCCGTCTGACAGTGCAGATGAGGACCGACGTAGCCGGAGTCTGAAGTTTAAATATTTTAATATTTCTCCTTGTTGTCGTACTTGTATTTGTACTTTTTTTAGTTCTCCTGGTACTCATTACGCTGTGAGAACTGTATGATATCTTTTAGAACTGATCTATGATTATTGTATGTTTCTGCACTATATGTTTATTTCCTATCAATAAGCTATTCTAAATAAGCTGCCCCAAACAGTTTTATCAGACGGGCAGAAATGTCATTTAACCACCAATAAGCTAGTCTAAATAAGTTGCTCCAAACAGCAAACCAAATTATTCTGATACTCTGCAGATTATCAGATTATCAGAATAATCTGCTTATCAGCAAATTATAACTAATCCACAGCGTCAAACAGACCCTTAGTGAGGCATCTATTTAATGTTCAACAGAATATTTACTTTCAAGTATGGAATGTGTTAGTATGTACAGTTCTGCTATAAACAACATTACAGTACAGGAACACAATTATCATTTATCCAAAAATAGCTAATACACGGTAGTTTTAAAACTGCAAAAAACAAACAAACGGCTAGCTTATCCGCGACAACTTCAGCGCAACAGCTTTCTGCCACAGCTGATATGCAGCATCTGCACCAAACAGATCCTCGGTGATAATAATGTACTCAATTTCTGTAATTGAAAGTGCAACAATCTTCTACAACCTAGAAACCTAACTCACTGCAATATTTCCCAAAGTGAATACATGCCCTATTGTAATTCTTCTACCATCAATATCCCCTGTCATATTTGAATCTAGATATCCCTGTAAATTAATCTTTGCACATCTGAAACAAAGTGCCTTGGTAATTATTTCTCTCAAATATTTGAGAATCTACCTCACCGCCTCCAAACAATGTTTTCCTAGATTATTCGTGTACCAGCTAACCACTCTCACAGCATATGTGCATGATTAAATTTTACGTGATTTCACTTACTTTTACCTTACTTTTTTACTTATTATTTTTATCGATTTACACTTGTAGAAAGTTTTGTTAATGTTGTGCAGGTTATAGGTGTTGAATGCATGCATTTTGAAACAAGAAAAACCAATGTAAAACCGGCCTAAAGCGGTGTGACCATACTTGAAGGCATGACCACGCCAAGCTATCATCACTAGCAGCGTGACCATGCCAGATTTGCAGAAATGCGGTGTGGAGGCTGGCGTAACCACACAGTGTGACCACGCCAA
>JXCR01074991.1:0-15191 GCA_002079205.1 Phalaenopsis hybrid cultivar | reverse complement strand
CCCTTTTTATAGACAGAATTCTAAATTGCAATTGGTAATTTCTACCTATGGAAACTATTAATTACAATATGAATAAAGAAAGATATTCTAAATCATGTATACNTTAATTCAATCAATTTTAGTAAGGATTTTTTGCCAGCCTTCTTATTGCTGGAATAGTTATTTAATAGCAATGTTTTTAATGTAATGAATTGAATTTGTTAGTAGGCATTTTTCTCAATTTTTTTAAAATGGCAACAAATCTTTTGCAAATATTTTAGACTATTTGGCCTTTGAAAAGCTGCACACCTACTTGTGCCTCCTAGTATAAGTCGATAGAAGGGCTGACTTAGGTGCAATAGCATGTTTTGATAGAATAGATTCATAAATTTAACGGCCCCAGAACTTGTTACGCGATGGTAAGGTGGATGCGACAAGCCGACTTTTTTCCTTCCTACTACCAGGGTATTTGTGAACAAGTTGCCCTTTCCCATTTAAATAAGTACTTCTGCGAAGCTCAACTTCTTGTATTAAAGGAAAACTTGTAGGTACCAATCCGACCTTAATTTACTAATTTTTATGGATTCATTTGTCCATTATGTCGGCGAAAGATGAAAATAATTTGTTCTGATAAATTTCGAACTACAAATAAGGACAGCAAGTGCAAAGCGCTTTTGTTCCCTTTTAAATTGTGACGTATATAACGTATGAACTTTAACTGAGTTGAAGTACACTTATAATTACTACTTATAACAATAGACCATAAAAGACAGGAATGTATGTAAAACTAATGAAGTGTACAAAAACTTTTGCAATTGAATTATCAGCAGTACATGACATTTAAGATAAATTGGCAAAATTTGCAAAAACATATTATTAGTGAACTTAATATAAATAAAAGTTGAGTTTGATACATTGAAATGATTGAGATGTGCACATTTTAAGAGAAGCAATATAGTTAATCAATGTGAAATATACATTGTGAAATTCAAAATCTATGAACACAGACATGGGGACGATACAACATGATGCAAAATGTCATAATTGCGAAAAGTAGACCATAACACGACTTGAACACATTTTTATTATATTTAATAAATTATTAATATGAATATACTATTTTCAATGTTTTCTATTAAAAAGGTCAAAACGAATTGCAATCATTGAGGAATTGTTATGCTCATAAAACTTATTTTTGACAATATGAAATTGTATTCAAAATATTAAAAAAAAATCTCTAAAATACCTAGTGTTAATATCACCTATAATAAAATGAAGCAAAATATAACAACATAGTCATCGCTAATTGGAGTTAATGCATTCAACAATAGGGTCATCTTTAATGCATTTTAGAAACAGAGCTTCTAGAAACTCGATGCTAGGGACGGGCGATCTAGCGTCCATAAGAATGACACCAGGACCTGAGCGCGTGGAAAGCCGACACCCAGGAGGGGTGTAGCGGTGCCCAAATCGCTACCTACACCTGAGCGCCAGGGAACCCAATCCTCGGAAGCGACGCCTTGTCACCTGTAGCTGATTTTGCGGTCTGAAACTTTAATTTTCTGCTCTCTTCATTGAGGGAAGGGTAAGCAAACATGAAGCAGTGTTTGCAAGTTGAGCAGTCTTTTGCGAATTTCTTTTATGTGATCAAGAGATGAGTGTTTGTAAGTTCTAGGATTGTAGAGAGGATTTGAGTGTGATGTAATCTGAACATTTCTCCTCATTTCATAGTAAATTTCTTGGTGTGATGTGGCTCCATGGTTTTTTCCTGTTCTCAAGTTTTTTAATGTTAAATCTTTGTATTCTTTTTCTTGGATTTCTTATTTGTGTGCTTTTTTGTTCAATTATTTTGCTTCAGATCTCTTAAATTAGAGATTTTCCGCAAGTAACGGGAAGTGAATTTTCTTCAATAAGTGGTATTAGAGCGGGATTTTTTAAAGATATTTGATTTGAGTATGAGCAAGGCTCAATGATGCAAGTTACAAGGTGAAAAAGTTCAATGGTATGAACTACACGTTCTAGAAAATGTAAATTGAAGATTTATTGTATGAAAATAAACTTTAGTGCCACTGGAAGGAATTACCAAGAAGCCTAAATTGATGGCTCGTGATTCCATTAAATCTTTGTATTCTTTTTCTTGGATTTCGTATTTGTGTGCTTTTGTTCAATTATTTTGCTTCAGATCTCTTGAATTAGAGATTTTCCGCAAGTAATGGGAAGTGAATATTCTTCAATAAGTGGTATTTGAGCAGGATTTTTTAAAGATATTTTATTTGAGTATGAGCAAGGCTCAGTGATGCAAGTTACAAGGTGAACAAGTTCAATGGTATGAACTACACGTTCTAGAAAATGTAAATTGAAGATTTATTTTATGAAAATAAACTTTAGTGCCACTGGAAGGAATTACCAAGAAGCCTAAATTGATGGCTCTGGAAGAATGGGAAGTGCTTGATCGAATAACACTATGTTTAATCTGTCTTTCATTTTCCTCGTTTGTTGCTTTCAACATTGTGTATAAGACACTATGGTAAATCTCATGGTTGTAATAACAATGTTGTATTAGAAACTTCAACCTTAAATAGAATTTTTTTGAGGAAGAGATTGCTTAATATGAAGATGGCAGATGATAGTTTAGTAGCGGAACACTTGAATAATTTAAACACTGTAACAAATCAGTTGCGTATTGTGGGCATCAAATTTGACGACGATGTCAGGAAGCTAGTACTCTTATCTTAATTGTGTGATATTTGGGATGGATTAGCCACAATAGTGAGTAATTCTTCAAGTAATATGATGTTAAATTTTGATGATATTGTGGGGTTAGTATTTAGTGAAGAAGTCTGAAAGAGGGTGAGTGGTGAAACTTCAAATTCTGTGTTGAATGTTGAAAAGAGGAAAGACTCTGGACAGGAACAGAGGCAAGAAGAAGTTCAAGTCCAGAAGAGGAATGCCCAAGTCGAAGAAAGAAAGACGAGAATACTGAAATTGTGGGAAAAATGTCACTTCAAGGACTGTAAAGCTCCGAAGAATTTTGATGGTAGAGATTCAGATAAGAAGCTCTCTACAAATGTCTCCGTAGAACAATTCCAAGGTGACTCTCTTATTTTGTCCCCAAATAATATTGATCTTGGATAGTAGATTCAGATACCCTTTTTAATTCTTACCCCAACAAGGAAATGTTTAAAAATTACACTCAAGGTGATCTAGAGAATGTGTATTTGAGAAATAATAAGAACTGCAATATTGTAGAAACGGTGATGTTGATATCAGGTTGTCAAATGGAATAACTTAAAAGCTCAGTGAAGTTTGACATGTTTTATCTTTAAATAGAAGATTGATTTTAGTGAGCCAATTTACAAGTTTAGGGCATGAGACTATTTTCACAGGTTATTCATTGAAGATAACTAGATAGGCGATGTTGATGACTTACGACAACATGGAAGGCACTCTTTACCTAATCAATGAGATGGTTGAATTCATTGATGTAACTGGAACAAATGTCGATACAGGTTTTTGCCACTACAAACTTAACCATATGAGTGAGAAAGGTACAAATTCTTTGTTTTTAAAAAAAGAAATTTTAAGGTTTAAAGTTTTTTCTTAGATTTTTGTGATGATTGTGTTTATGACAAGTAAAAGCTCATTTTCTCCAAAAGTGGGTCAAATGCGAAACCCAAAAAGGTGAAGTTAGTGCATACTGATTTATGAGGTTTTATTAAAGTTTTGTCAATTTGAGGTTTGCAACACCTTTGTCACCTTCATTGGCGAATACATAAGAAAGGTATGGGTATATTCTTAATAGCATAAATTTGATCTATTTGATGTGTTTAAGAAGTGGAAGACCATAGCTGAGAATGAGACAAATTTGATGTTGAAGTTTCTCTGATCAGATAATGGTGGTGATATCGTGATCAAAGGTTCATCAGTTATCATGCATCAGAAGAAATCAAACATGAATTCACTGCTCAAGAAACACCACAACAGAATGAAATTGGTTGAGCGCATGAATGGAATCATTACAGATTATGTCAGGAGTATGGGGTTGCATGAAGGTTTGTCAAAGCAGCTCTGGGCAGAAAAAATGAACACTGTAGTTTATTTGATAAATTGTGATCCTTCAGTAACTTTGAATGAATGAGACCAGAGTTAACCCAAACCACAATAGAAATACAAATATTATTGTTAAATTTCGAAAGAGATTACAACTTCAAGACTCGTGATTATTAGAAAGACAACACACAAACGGTAAAAGACACTCTAGGGTGAGGATGAATATGGCGGGTTGTGGTTAAGTAGAAGAGAGGTGAGTTGGTTGAGAGGAAGCGACAACAACAAGAAGATGAGGATGGGGGTTTGCGGTGGTAGGAGCTTACCGTGAAGGTCTGACAGTTGGAAAGTGGGGTGTGGGGAATGGTTAACAACAGCAGAACTAGGAAGGAGAGGCTTGGCGGCTGCCGGAGGTAGGCCATAAGGGACTTGTGGTAGTTGGAAGGGGGCAGGATGGTGTTGTGGCGGTTGGAAGGGGGCAGGAAGGCTGGCGACACCAGAGAGAATGCAAGAGTGGTTGACAACAGTAGGGAATAAGTCGAGATAGTCACCACCTCAGAACAGGATACTGTTAGAGCACTACTTGGTCGTCAGATACAACCCAAGCTAAGGAAAAAGTAGAAATATGCAATTAGAAGCTATTTTAAAATTGCCCTAAAAAAGCAAAACAACAAATATATGATGGCTAGATAGAGAAGGAAGGGAAGGCCTCTCACCTTGGGAGGCAGACTGAAAATGAAAGGGGAGGCGGGTGGCACATGGAGAAGGAACTAGCGGAAAACAGAGAAGGAAAGAGTGCATTGTGCGGTAACTTTCCTTGGGCGGTTCACTTGAAGAAGCCTGGAGTGACAAGGAGGTAATTCTATCTCACCTGAGAGTTTTTGTTTATCAATTTCATGTTGATGCAGGATCCATAAGTAAGCTTGATTTTAAATCGGTCAAATGTACTTTCATTAGTTTTAACAAAGATGAATTTGGTTACAAATTCCAAAATTATTAGAATTAGAAACTCATTAGGAGCAGAGATACTGCTTTCAATGAAATGAAAATATACAAAGACAAGAGGATGACTCCAGATTTTCCATCTATTACCTCTGAAGAACCTTTCAAATATTTTGAGATAGAAGATACTGGTGATCAAGAAAATAAAAATGAAATATGTTTATTCTGATGAAGTATAAGAGTTCCCCAAACACTTGCTACTGAAGTCAGTAGGTCCAGTAGAATCACATTATCGATGTAGAGGTATTCTCCTTTTTACTATTGATTTCTAATGATAGTAGTGAACTATAGTGTTATGAAAAACCCACTCAAGTTGAAGATTTAAAGAAGTGAGAGTTTGTTTTGGATGACAAGATGCAGCCATTATGAGATTCAAAACTACTAGTGTTGAAAAGGCACTACACAACAAGTGGATCTATTGGCTGAAAGAAGAGTTAGATGGTAACAATCACTACAAGGTAAAACTTGTTATGAAGCATTTTCAGTAGAGGGAAGGAGTGAACTACTTAGAAGTATTTTCTCCTATAGTGAAGATGACAACTATCAGAGTTGTGTTGAGCTTTGCAGCAAAAGAAAATCTACATTTTGTGCAGATAGATGTGAAGATAATTTTTTTATATGGTGATCTTAAAGTGGAACTATATATGGTGCAACCACAAAGATATGAAGTTCTATGGGAAGAAGACATGGTTTGAAGATTGAAGATAAGTCTTTAATGTTTGAATTAGACACCAATAGAGTGGTACATGAGGTTTGACTGGTTTATTTCAGATAGTGTGTGCATTAAATGTCAAATAAATCACTATTATTTCTAACGTTTGGGTAATTGCTATGTTGCACCTCTATTGTATGTGAATGATATGCTGATTTTAGAAGCAAATATGGAGAGGATTAGGGACTTGAAAGAGCAATTATCAAATGAAGTTTGAGATGAAGGACTTAAGTCCGACTAAGAAAATTTCCTGTATAAGAATCGGTGGAGATAAGAGTGCATGTACAGGGAAGTCGTCTCAGAAAGAGAATGTTGAGAAGGTCCTGCACAAATTCAATGTGAGAGACAATCAACTTACATCCCCCTTAAGTAGTCACTTCAAGTTATTTAAGAATCTATTGCTAAGTTTGAAGCATGGCAAACAAAGATGAAAAGAACCCCCTATGCTTCAGCAGTTAGAATTTTGATATATGCGATGATATGTATGGGACCAAATATTGCATATTGACAACACAAAAAGTTGCGATGAGGCAAATCAGCTGAATCACACAAGTATGCATGTCAAATAACAATGCGGTTTAAAAAATAGCGCGTATCAATTCCATAAGGAAAGTTTTAAGAATTATTCTGGTCATGTGGTGGTTAAAATAGCTGACTGATAAATCTTGTTGTTCTTCAAAGTATGTGATGCTTGCGACTCTGTGATTTTGGTCATGTGGTGGTTCGTGGTTTTCCTAGATTTTTTTCTATGTGATAATGTCAGCAGGGATAGAAAGTCCTTATCCCTATGCCTTGGTCAAAGGAAGACAAAAATCCATAAAGTTGAGGCTTTCTCAATCCCATGTCATCTTGTAGATTTGTTCCGATCCCTTTTCTAGGTTTCAAAACCTGGATAAAATGTGTTTTGTTGTTCAAATTTTGTGGTTAACTTTTCGTTTCTCTGCGTAATATACATGAGTTACAGATCATGAAATATGTTAACATCTTAATTGGTCAGATCATGAGTAAATGAAACTCTATGGTTAACACAACGACGAAAAAATCCTTGATTTCATTGGAAAACAATACAGAGAAATAAACCATCTGAGAAAGCCACAAAAATCACATATCATGAATCATAGAGGCGCGAAAGAAAATTTAGCTACTCTTGCTGAAAATAATGCAGGAAAAATATGTCATTGAAATCATCATCATAAGCAAAATTGAAAAGTAAAAACTTAGAAAATAATTCGTTCCTTCTTCCACAGCAGCTAACTCTTCTCTCAAACAATAAACTTCTCAGAATAAGTGAGATAATACAAAGGAAAAGGTAGGAAACACCCTTAGCACCTCAACCCCAAAAGAGGAAGTGATTTTTAAAGAAGAATTCTACAAACATTGTCTTTTCTGTTCTTTAGTCGTTTCCAGGTTTCTAATATCTCAAAAGATGACCTAAGGAACGTTCTTATAGCTTAATTCTTGAATTTGGTAAGAAAGTTTCTTGCCAAAACAAATTCCTGCTCCGTTGGCGTGGTCACACTGTGTGGTTACGCCAGCCTCCACACCGCATTTCTGCAAATCTGGCGTGGTCACGCTGCTAGTGATGATAGCTTGGCGTGGTCATGCCTCCAAGTATGGTCACACCGCTTTAGGCCTGTTTTACATTGGTTTTTCTTGTTTCAAAATGCATGCACTCAACACCTGTAACCTGCACAACATTAACAAAACTTTCTACAAGTGTAAATCGGTAAAAATAATAAGTAAAAAAAGTAAGGTAAAAAGTAAGTGAAATCACATAAAATTTAATCATGTNTAGAAGCAGATATGGAGAGGATTAGGGACTTGAAAGAGCAATTATCAAATGAAGTTTGAGATGAAGGACTTATGTCCGACTAAGAAAATTTCCTGTATCAGAATCGGTGGAGATAAGAGTGCATGTACAGGGAAGTCGTCTCAGACAGAGAATGTTGAGAAGGTCCTGCACAAATTCAATGTGAGAGACAATCAACTTACATCCCCCTTAAGTAGTCACTTCAAGTTATTTAAGAATCTATTGCTAAGTTTGAAGCATGGCAAACAAAGATGAAAAGAACCCCCTATGCTTCAGCAGTTAGAACTTTGATGTATGCGATGATATGTATGGGACCAAATATTGCATATTGACAACACAAAAAGTTGCGATGAAGCAAATCAGCCGAATCACACAAGTATGCATGTCAAATAACAATGCAGTTTAAAAAATAGCGCGTATCAATTCCATAAGGAAATTTTTAAGAATTATTCTGGAGGGCGAATTTCTAGTTTACAACACTTCTAAACCTAATTTAGCGTGATCACAAACAAGGGGTGATTATCTAAAAATTTACGTAAATGTAAAATTAAAGACGAGTTTGGAAAAGATAAAAAACGACTGATAAATCTTGTTGTTCTTCAAAGTATGTGATGCTTGCGACTCTGTGATTTTGGTCATGTGGTGGTTCGTGGTTTTCCTAGATTTTTTCCTATGTGATAATGTCAGCAGGGAAAGAAAGTCCTTATCCCTATGCCTTGGTCAAAGGAAGACAAAAATCCATGAAGTTGAGGCTTTCTCAATCCCATGTCATCTCGTAGATTTGTTCCGATCCCTTTTCTAGGTTTCAAAACCTGGATAAAATGTGTTTTGTTGTTCAAATTTTGTGGTTAACTTTTCGTTCCTCTGCGTAATATACATGAGTTACAAATCATGAAATATGTTAATATCTTAATTGGTCAGATCATGAGTAAATGCAACTCTATGGTTAACACAACGACGAAAAAATCCTTGACTTTGTTGGAAAACAATACAGAGAAATAAACCATCTGAGAAAGCCACAAAAATCACATATCATGAATCATAGAGGCGCGAAAGAAAATTTAGCTACTCTTGCTGAAAATAATGCAGGAAAAATATGTCATTGAAATCATCATCATAAGCAAAATTGAAAAGTAAGAACTTAGAAAATAATTTGTTCCTTCTTCCGCAGCAGCTAACTCTTCTCTCAAACAATAAACTTCTTAGAATAAGTAAGATACTACAAAGGAAAAGGTAGGAAACACCCTTAGCACCTCAACCCCAAAAGAGGAAGTGATTTTTAAAGAAGAATTATACAAACATTGTCTTTTCTGTTCTTTAGTCGTTTCCAGGTTTCTGATATCTCAAAAGATGACCTAAGGAACGTTTTTATAGCTTAATTCTTGAATTTGGTAAGAAAATTTCTTGCCAAAACAAATTCCCACTCCGTTGGCGTGGTCACACTGTGTGGTTACGCCAGCCTCCACACCGCATTTCTGCAAATCTGGCATGGTCACGCTGCTAGTGATGATAGCTTGGCGTGGTCATGCCTTCAAGTATGGTCACACCGCTTTAGGCCGGTTTTACATTGGTTTTTCTTGTTTCAAAATGCATGCATTCAACACCTATAACCTGCACAACATTAACAAAACTTTCTACAAGTGTAAATCGATAAAAATAATAAGTAAAAAAGTAAGGTAAAAGTAAGTGAAATCACGTAAAATTTAATCATGCACATATGCTGTGAGAGTGGTTAGCTGGTACACGAATAATCTAGGAAAACATTGTTTGGAGGCGGTGAGGTAGATTCTCAAATATTTGAGAGAAATAATTACCAAGGCACTTTGTTTCAAATGTGCAAAGATTAATTTACAGGGATATCTAGATTCAAATATGACAGGGGATATTGATGGTAGAAGAATTACAATAGGGCATGTATTCACTTTGGGAAATATTGCAGTGAGTTAGGTTTCTAGGTTGTAGAAGATTGTTGCACTTTCAATTACAGAAATTGAATGCATTATTATCACCGAGGATCTGTTTGGTGCAGCTGCTGCATATCTGCTGTGGCAGAAAGCTGTTGCGCTGAAGTTGTCGCGGATAAGCTAGCCGTTTGTTTGTTTTTTGCAGTTTTAAAACTACCGTGTATTAGCTATTTCTGGATAAATGATAATTGTGTTTCTGTACTGTAATGTTCTTTGTAGCAGAACTGTACATATTAACACATTCCATACTTGAAAGTAAATATTCTGTTGAACATTAACTAGATGCCTCACTAAGGGTCTGTTTGGCGCAGCTGTGGATTATTTATAATTTGCTGATAAGCAAATTATTCTGATAATCTGATAATCTACAGATTATCAGAATAATCTGGTTTGCTGTTTGGAGCAGCTTATTCAGACTAGCTTATTGGTGGTTAAATGACATTCCTGCCCCTGTCTGATAAAACTGTTTGGGGCATATTCATAATAGCTTATTGATAGGAAATAAACATATAGTGCAGAAACATACGATAATCACAGATCAGTTCTAAAAGATATCATACAGTTCTCACAGCTTAATGAGTACCAGGAGAACTAAAAAAAGTACAAATACAAGTACGACAACATGGAGAAATATTAAAATATTTAAACTTCAGACTCTGGCTACGTCGATCCTCATCTGCACTGTCAGACGGAAGAAACATCGGATTCACATGACTGTTAGCATGACTACTGTCAGTGTAATATGAGGGACTATCAGCCTACCGGAAGAAACCGCAACAAGCTGAAACACCTCTGACACAACCATAGAACTGCCTCCCAAAGCTATGCTCCTTATGTGACGTTAGCAACGGAGACGGTAATCCACAATAACACAAAATCCCTTTGTCTGTACCTGATATTCTGGAAGTCATGTTTGTACAACTGCGAAAATAACAAAGGAATCAATGTCGGTTTAAGGTATTTTAAAAGTAACTAAAATTAAATACATATGAATATAAACCTATAACCTTATTAAAGTAAAACTTGGTAGATCAACAACCACAAATAACATCTGTGATAGACTCTCTTAAAACAATCATATCAGCCAAACCTTTACCTTCTGGATCTCCAAATTCATTAGATTCTATATCATCCTCAGGTAATGAATGCCCCCCACAAAACCTGTAGGTTGCTCGAAGACATTCAGTTCATCATTGTCAGCCATAATGAAGTCCGTATCTGATCGTGACGAATGTCTTCGGATGAAGTTATGTAGTGCTATTGTTGCAACCACAATATGCACCTACTTTTGAAAATGATACGACGACATATCACGTAAGATGATCCACTTCTTCCAAACTCGAAATGTTCTTTCAATTACCCCGCGTAAAGATAAGTGGCGTTTATTAAACATTTCCTTTCTGCCACGTACTGTGCCACTAACTCGCTCGAAATCAGGAATATGATATCTTGTGTCAGGGTAGGGCTTCAGGTATCCCCTTTGCATGGGATATCCTGCATCGACCAGATAATATTTTTCTGGTACGAAAACAATATTATTAAAAGACATTACATGCTAACATATACAAATTGGAAAACAAAACTAACTTAATGGGGGGTGAGGGAAACACTGTGATCTATTCCTAGTAGCAAAGGAGAAAATTCGACTATCATGTGCACTCCCTTCCCAGCCCATCATCACAAAAGTAAAACATATTTTGAAGTCGCATACAACCATGATATTTTGCATTGTTAAACCACTCCGACTGATGTATGCTACTTACTCGTGGTTGGGTATTCGAGCATCAACGTGGGTACCGTCAATTGCACTAATACAGTTCTGTTTGATTGGCCGTTAGAGAGTAATAATATTGTTAAAATATAAAACGTAATAAATTAAAAATACTGATAGTTACCTTGAAATATGACATGTATCGTGGATCGTTGGCAATTTGTTCTGGAGTGGTAGCAAATGATGGATCATCCGGTTTAATTATTTGAGCTGCTAAGCTAACAAATGCCTGTATCCCTTTTGAAAAGTAACGACTAATTGTTTCGGATGAATGTTGAAATCTTTCCATAGCTTCTCGAATTGACTTATTCTGTGACAAAATGTACAGTGTTATAGCCAACACCTCCCTACACGTAGTTCTAGAAGAACCCTGGAGGCCACATAACTCGTGCAGAAGATCCATAAAAATAGGTGTCGTCATTCTAAAAATATTTCTGAATCTTATTGGATGGTCAGAAAGCATTTTACCAACCCATCTATCTTCAACAAACGTGGATGTCATGCAGGGAATGCGATTAGTCCTATGTTGGTAATAATCCAATAACAATATCACAACGGCTGTAGCAAATGCCATTTTCGTACGACGTTCACGTTGCGGATCCATCCTAAATGATTTAAAATATAAACATTAATAGTCCACTATCCCAAAATTTTAAATGTTAACATAATTAGTTAAAAAAAGTCCCAAACACGAGAAGGTAGCATGCTTAAAAGTCTCAAACATATGAAAAATAAACGACATTAGTCAAAGTTCAAATAGTGCAAATACATATGCAATCCATAAAGAAATATCATTCATCGACCAAAACCCGCAAATATTCAAGACGCATTTCTGGCTCTAATGCCATGAATATTTTCATTTTAGTTGAATCCTCAAGTTTTTTCACACAATATGCGTGAAATCGCCTATCTGCCACAACTTCAGGAATAGTACGCAAGAGTGTCAGACAGTCTAATATGCTCGCATCAGAGATAGGTGGAGCTGCAAAAGCTTCAATCAAACGATCGAAGGAGGTGTTTAACAAACATTCTTTTTCTTTATTTTTCTTAGCAACCCTGGCCCTCTTTGTTCTGCTAGAATCACCCGTATCACTCTGGTTGATGCTAGGCACTTCTTCATCAGGTGTTAATGGCTCAGAGTGAACTCATCTGGTATCCCTTCAGAAGTACTTTGACATAGGTTGAAAGTAAATTTTCCGGTTGCGACAACACATTTAAACATTATGTCTAGTTTTTCTTCAAATTCCGGCTCAATCCCGCACTACTTATACTTTTTCGCTGCTGGTACCGCCTGTGACATAATATTTTAGAGCGAATAGTTAGGCAATTATAATTAGAGAAGTAATTTAAAATTAAAATCAAACAAAACACGGAGTATATATAAAATACCTCTAATTTTTCAGCCCACCATTCAGCAGGAGCATCAATTTTCCTTTTAATCGGATCTCAACCCAAACCTGTAGATCCACGTTTCAACTCCTTTCATATTTTAGATTCCTTCTTTAATTGATCTCATTTATTTTTAAATTTCAGCTTATCATAATCTCTACCAGTCAATTCTTTGAATCTCTTTTCATTGTTTCGCCACCCTTATTAAAAAACGTTGTTGGCCTGTTCCCAAGTTCTATTTCTTTTATACAAAGATCGCAGAAAATATTTGTTACTTCCTTATCCCACATTACGGAGGTCCCCTCTTCAACTGATTTAGACATGATGAAGCTATATAGAACAAATGAGAATTAATACGTCCAGCACCAAGCCCACAACAACATCAACCCAACAAGAACACCACTCTCCAAACATAAACATTTGCCACCAACACAAATAAGAACATAACAACTTGATCAATAACAAAAAAAGAAATATACGAAGAAACAAATTATTTATGTGGTTCGGTCATTGACCTAAATCCACAGCAAGACTTCGAAAATATTTTATTATGCAATTCCAAAAGGTTACAAGGCCAACTCTAAATACATTGATGCCATTTCCTTGCCCCCTGAACCGAGATTACCAAAGAAATACCAAAGTATTAATGAAACTAGCAAATTCAGCCAGCATAAGAGTGACCTATTATAAAATCTCGGTATTTATGATAAAGGATGCCACATCATAAGAGTGACCTAAATGCAAATTCCATATGATAGAGAAGCTTTGCTCATCATATGGGTGCCTTCACAATAACTAGCATTAATAACTCTTAAAAGTGATTATCTTATTCAAAGAATTATGGCTAGGAATACATTATGAAAATAACCAAAAGAAGAATAAAATAAAATTAGCATAAACAAATGTGTTTAAAGTTACGTAGGAGCGGACGCACGATGTGCAATAAAGAACAAAAATTGGGGCTAGAACAAAATAATTAATGCAATGGAAAGTTGAAACTTCTTACAATCCCATTCCATATAGATTCTTTTATATGCAAGAAGAAGCCAATAAAATTTTTTTTCCTTAAAACTTTTCATTACTAAGAAATAATGTCAAAGTGCTATGGAATAGGGGTTGTGACTGGAATAAAATAGGCAATCAATGTGAGAATGGAATTAAAACTCTTACCCATTCCACTCCGCATGCATTTTTCTCATATGTTGGGTAGGAAAAATACTATAGAAAATGACAATTCCTATGAAAACTAAACCTAAAAAACAAACTCTTTCTACCTTGAGAACTCCATCAAATATCCTTGAAAGGCAAGTACCACCACAACATCATGTCATATGTATTAACCTAGATAGCAAATTCTTCAAAGAACACGGAGAGGAACAAAATTAACAGTACAAGTCATGAAATTTTTGAGAATTTGAAAGAAGAAAAACATGCAAAATGTAAATAAATAGCAGAGAAGATGAAACAAAATAAAGAGTAGGAAAACTCGCCTCATCTTTAGTCATGTATGTTAGAACATAATAAGTATTCTCCCACATCTTGGGCTATATAGCATGGCTCCAATCATAACCCCTTAATTGTGATATTATTTTAAAGTTAGTGAAGCTTATCATAACCCTATAATAAGATTATCATAAATACCGATATTTTATAATACATGGGATAGTAAATCCTTTGTGATCATTTCAACCAGCTCCTCCGATTCTTCGGAAGCCTTGTTAGACTACATCCATGGCCGCCGTGGCATCTCAGAAGCAAGGTTTTGGTAAATTTCTTATTCCATCTCCCCGAAAAAAAAAACGTATACACTGTAAATGAGAGGCTTATAAGTTCAACCAAGAATTTATGAAGAAACCACAGTCCCTTATCAGTTCAACCAAGAATTCCAGAAAATACCAAAGCCCAATTTCCTAATTCTAAATTTCAGAATAGCTCAAACCGAAATGTATTGCAATGACCCGGAGTGCAACATCAATAATCCTACACGCATCAGCTGAAATGCAATGAACCGAAATGTATTGCAATGCCATGTATTGAAATGTATTGCAATGAACCCAATCCCCCAACTGTAAAGAATAAACCTATTTCCCCAATTGTAAAGCTTAAATGTATTGCAATGAAACAGGGAGAACCAAGCTTACTAATTTTCAGATCAACTCAAACCATGGCAGATCTGTAAATAATTTTCTAACTCATGATCTGTAAAGAATAATTTACCTCAACTTTCAATTTTCAGTGAACTTATAAGCCTCTGTAGATTAGCCCAATTACCTATTTCCAATATTCAGAACAACTCAAACCGAAATGTATTGCAAGACACAGAAACTGTAAATATAGAACCAAACGACATATAGAACTGAAACATAACCAGAGATGCGTCATATAAATCCCAAAAAAGGAGTGCGGCATATAGAAGATCTATTTCCAGAGTAGTGTGCGTCATCTAAATGCACTATAAATATGTGATCCATTTTCAGAGCAAAATCTAAAAATCCCTAAATGTAAGAGCTAAAAATC
>JXCR01074986.1:3527-28857 GCA_002079205.1 Phalaenopsis hybrid cultivar | reverse complement strand
TTGTGTCCTGCTTTTGCTTAAAAAGAATGTTAGAGAGCTTATTTTATTTCTCATACACATATGGAGTTCGAATTAGCTCTTCATGAGGCATCACCCCTGTTTAAATACCTGTTGAGATTGTTTCATGCCTAAATATTTAGATATGCAGGTGATTCATTGGTTTGGAGGCTCGGTTTTGGCTTCCTGTAACACTCTTTGGTTTGAAATATATGCTATGAGAAAATCTATCTAAAATGTTTGGTCTGAGGGCTTGGTTTTGGCTCGGTTTGGGACTTTGGTTTTGGTTTGAAATGGCTAGAGCTGCATCTTTATACGTATATGTATAANTAATCTGTGGACTGTACGACTTTACAAAATATTTATAAAAATAAAACAACAATTTCTTTTACATGATTAAAAAGAACTCTTCATAAAAAGGACTCAAATAATAACTTTTGCATAAAAAATCTTCTTACGAAAATTTATAAAGGTCCACGACTAGTCACTTGGATTGAGGTTAAGAACTACCTCCTATAGAGTGTCGAGTTGACAACTCTTATTCAAGATCGGGAAGCACACAGCCCAGCTCTGAGCCCCCACTTTCACCAAAGTCTTATACCCAGTCCTGATCTTTCATATGTGGCTAAATGTTTCGTTTGCTTGGGATTTATACGACTTTTTTGCTTATGTTTATTACGTTGGGTTTTCTCGCCTGGTTTAATTTTCTTGCAAGTTTGTATTTAAACCTGTTGCAAATCAGCTCGCAACAATAATAGCAACAGTAGCAGATGCCCAGGTACGCTTTTACAGTTTATCTACGGCATTTTCATTTACTGCATTTTACGTTTCAAGTACATTTTATTTAACTGCAATTTTATTACCCCGCATGCAAAATCAAACATTGACACCAAAACTGTGAAGCACAAATCACCACTCAAACACTTAAACCCTGGAGATGTCACGACGACAGAAGCTTGGAGCCAACTTTGTGGGCAGCACGACGCGGAGCTTGGAGCGAACGATAAGATCTTCTTCAGCATTATCCCTTCTTAACATAACAACAACCCATAGGATGTCGAGGTAGCTCGCCTAGCGTGGCGTAAATCCTCATACTCCCTTTTAGGCTCTTGTACAACCATGTGCGAACATGAAGTCCGAGCGCCGTAAATCCTCACCCTCTTTTAGGCCCCTGCACAACCATGTTGTGCAGCATAAGTCCTAATGCGACGTAAATCCTCACCCTCTTTTAGGCCCCTGTACAACCATGTTGTGCAGCGTAAGTCCTAACTCGCTTGAGGTTCCGAGGTTGTTGCGTGGTACGACGTAAACCCTCCTTTCTCTGTGGGCTATTTGCATAATCGGGTATTATGCAACTGTAAGTCCCAAATAATAAAAATGGGCAAGATCAAACACTTAATTAATTTTATCTCTAAAAAATGCATNTCTTAGTTTGCAGAATTGGGCCTATTATCGGGGTCTACACTTTTCTCTTGGAATGTGTAGTATTCAGGGTGTGGCACGATTATGCAAACTATTGGACGAATGAGATCTATTTGGTCTCATTTTAAAACATGCTACTTTCAAAACTTAAACTATATATCTATTATATTAAATTAAATTTCAAAAATTATTTTCATATTCATATTTTCAGATAATCTATCAATCCAAAAAGTTGACCGACAATAGCTTATGATATGTTAAAGCAAAACAAAGACACTCAAACACGCGCAAATGATCATATACGGGTTGTTTTTGGAAGAGCATTTCGAAAGAAGTTTTTCTTTGGAGAAGGGGTGTTGGTGTTCGGTTAATTAGGTAGGTGGCAATTATGATTGTATCTCCCCAAAATTTTTTGGGTAAATGGGCTTGAAATAATAAGGCTCGGGCTATGTTGAGTGGATGGCGATGTTTTCTTTCGACTAGCCCATTTTTTTGCGGAGTGGAAACACAACTGGATTGGTAAATGATGTTTTTGTTAAGATAAAAATTTCTCAAAATGAATTCAAAACCATTGTGGCTTCGGATGATTTTGAACTTCAGACTAAATTGTGTTTCAACAAGATTATGAATTTGATGATGTATGAAAGTGTATCTGATTTATGGTTCATTAAATAAGTGTATGTGCATCGGGTATAATCATCAACAATTATGACAAAATACCACACTCTGTGATTAAAGGAACATGGTATCCTCCCCAAATATCAACATGAATTAATTCAAATGGTGCTTTTGAACGAATGGAACTTGTTTGAAAAGATGAACGACTTTTCTTGACCAATAGGCAAATTAAACAAAAAAAAAAACATTACAAATTTTCTTCTTTGTAATTGGGAAGGAAAATAAGTTGGAAACTTTATTCGATGGATGACCTAGACGTTTATGTCAGAGATTTGGGGCTGGTAAAGTAGCAATATTGCACTTGCTCTTTTGCGGAGCATCAAGGTAATAGAGTCCTCCTCTCTCAGTTCTCGTCCCAATCATCTTCCTTGATCGTTAGTCCTGTAGCACATAAGTGTGATAATTAAAAGTGGCAAGGCATTGTGAATCAAACACAAATTTGTTAATGGAAATCAAATTTAATTTGAAGGAACACATAGAATATTTTGTAAAACAAAGTTAACAAAATGGATGTTGTCTATGTGCGTGACAGTTGCAGTAGCTCTGTTGGACAAGTGAACTTTTCGATTGATGATACTGGATTTTGTAGTTGGTAGGTTGGTTGAATATACCATGTGATCGTGGCTCTTGTATCAATAATTCAGCACACTTCTTTGTCAAAAACAGAGGTACAAAATGTTTTACCTGAGATATCGCTTATGGCTGATGTACTGCCAACATGATTGGCCATCAAATTAGATTTGTTCTCTAAAAGTAGTAACATGAGACTTTGATATTGTTTGGTTGTAAGGGCTAATTGTGGAGAACTTGTCGATGCACTGGCATTTGCATGACTATCTTTGGGAGGGAAATTTTTTCCATTCAAGTTTGTTGCCCGGTGGATTGGCCCTTTGCAGCTTCCTACAGTCATTGATAGTGTGTCCCAGTCATCCACAATAATCTCATTTGAGATATGATCGACACGTGTCTGAGGCATGCCCAATTTTGTCATATTTTCAGACTTCAAATGGGGATTTTTTGGCGTGAAAGTCTCTCTGGTTTTCGTATGTTATTCTTCACGGCAAAAGTCGAAGCTTCCAGCTGTGGTACACTTGCATTATTCATCCCGCTCTGTTTTTCATCTTAGAGCATGAGAGAATGTGTCTTGCCGACATTGGGAAGAGGATCCATAAGCAAAATCTGTCATCTTATACCAGTGTATGTTTCATTAAGCTCTATGAGGAATTTCATGATTTTCTGGCTTTGTTGAAACAACAACACTTACTTCATGGCACCACACGTGCATTTAGGAATGTTATATAGGGTGTCACGTGGTTTGGTGTAATCAGCTCCAACTGCCATATCACCTTGCTTGCAATTATGGATGGTTTCTTCCGTGTGAAAAATATGAACGTTGTTGGTACGAGAAAAACATTCTTTCAAGTCGAGCCAGATTTCATTGGCACTCTCATTGTATATTATACTTACTCCAATAACTTCTGCAAATGTATTAAACAACCATGCCTTGACAATATTATTGCAGCGTCTCCATTGTTGAAGTTTTGTGGTGAAAGTTTTTGGTAGTTCCTTGACGGTGTCGTTAACGAAACCATCTTTATTTTTATGTTGAGAGACATCAACATGGCACGACTTCAGGTATTGTAATTTTCTCCATTTAACAGCTGCGTAATAAGCACAAGATCGGGTTGATCTGAGTAGTGAAAATAAAAGAGATCATTCAGATTATCGAATTTCCTAATTTTAGGCTTGACTGAAATTTGAGTTTTGTCTATTATGTTTTTCAGCTTAGAGAGAAGAAGAGATGGTCTCTTGATAAGGCTCAGAATCGGTAGGCTCTGATACCATGAAAAGAATGGTGTATATTTCTCTCAATACCTTCATCATTACAATGGGAAGAATATATACAATTATATATGATGGGCATGTGTTGTAATTAGTCCTAAAATAACGTCTATCTAACATAAATGGCTATTTATATTTCCATAAAAAGATAAGGTAAAATTAGTAGTTTAAACAATCAGCACTAATCGCTTAATTACATCTGGATATCATGCATAGGATTGATTTTAATTATATATGGATATCATGCCACTAATTGCTTAATTTCATCTGGATATCATGCATAGGATTGATTCTGCACTTAATTACATCCAAATATTATACATAGAATTGATTGTGCAATACTTAACTAGCAGCCTTCTGAAAAGCAAAATGGGGAAAAGTTACCCTGAAAGGATCCTAAACAATTTTGTTGTCATCTTAAAACATATTATCATGATTTATGTATACTCCCAAAAGCCTGGCTAAATCAGAAAGACTGGTAACTGTCAACTATCCTTTTTATTAAGAATTAAGATGCAAATATAATTTCCAACCAAACTAAAGAGGCATTGACTTTTAACAAAATAGTCAAAGTAGGGCGGTTATTCATAAACTTTCATTAATAAATACAGAAATGCACGTAAATCGGCCTTTTCATCTTTTGGCAGAAATCCACTCAACAACAATACACCAAACCCCTGAGTATAAACAAGAAGCACAGGACTAACTGAAAAAAAAAATGGAAAGATTATATCGCAGCAAAATCGTTGTGAAGTAAATATAATGCAGAAAACCATAATTTGTAGGTTTGGTTGNAATGCACGTAAATCGGCCTTTTCATCTTTTGGCAGAAATCCACTCAACAACAATACACCAAACCCCTGAGTACAAACAAGAAGCACAGGACTAACTGAAAAAAAAAAGAAAATGGAAAGATTATATCGCAGCAAAATTGTTGTGAAGTAATTAGAATGCAGAAAACCATAATTTGTAGGTTTGGTTGAATATAAAAGCGCTGCATTGATTCAACCTCGGCTGAACTTAGCTGCATTTATTTCAAAAAATTTTATCACCGCTTCAAATTATTGGCAGCAAACCAAACAGTATCTGAACAAATATAACCCAAACAGTAATTTTTTCAATAAAAAATAAACTAACATTAGCCTNCGGCTGAACTTAGCTGCATTTATTTCAAAAAATTTTATCACCGCTTCAAATTATTGACAGCAAACCAAACAGTATCTGAACAAATATAACCCAAACAGTAAATTCTTCAATAAAAATTAAACTAACATTAGCCAGAGAGAATGAAATTTGATGGATTCAAGTTAGACGCACCTTCGGGTTGATGGAAGCAATGGTGACATCCGGAGGCGAAACAGCAGACATGGCGGCGGCCGAGGGTGTGGATATAAGTGCGAAATGACGAAGAAATGAACGAGACNAGGCGAAACAGTAGACATGGCGGCGGCCGAGGGTGTGGATATAAGTGCGAAATGACGAAGAAATGAACGAGAAAAAAGCAGAGTGTTGGAGCGCAAGAATGGAGCGGAGTAGAAGCCTTTCAGTCCACCGTATCGGCGCGCAACAATGCCGAACGCGGAGGTGAAGGGCTGCATGTCTATGATCTGCACTCTTTCGAGCAAAACTGGCAACCGGAGAAAAAACTGGCGACGTTTGATATTTATAGGATTTAACTATTGATTTAACTTAAATTCAGCAAACATCAAAATAAATTTTAAATTTAATGTTCAAATTAACTTAGAGTCCGTTTGGGGTAGCTTATAAGTGTGGACGGCGTTTTCAAAATGCTGCCGTACAGTTTGGTTCGCACGTTTCGTCAGTTTATCTGAAACTGTGTTTGAGTTTTACACTAAACGCAGGCCGCGGGTCGACCTCTGCGGCCGGCCCGCGGGCTACGTTTCAGGATAAGCAGCTTATCCCGATATGCACAAGCTGCCCCAAACGGACCCTTAATTAATAGTCTTGACGTATTTATGTGGTATTGATGATATTTGTATGGCTTTGATGTACAATACCCTTTGAATATCAGGAAACATATGTACACAATATTCATTTCAAATTAGGGTTGTAATATCGAGCATATCATAGTTTGGATTTCGCTTAGTACAATTATAAGTTATTTGGGTATGATTTGAGTTTGTATTGAGCTTTCATATATTGTTTAAGTTTGTCTCGTTTATTTTTGTTTAATATTTGAATTTCATCTGCTTATGATAAATGAACGATTATTTAAATGAACTAAATATTAAAACAATATGTATATTTTTATATAAAAAATTTAATAAATAATTTTATAAATCTGATTGTAGTTACTAATTTATCGACTATAAACTCTGTAATAATGAAATATAATTCATAAAACATGATCATATGAGATGTAATCTCTCATATTTTAACATGATCAAACTTATAATTTCAAACTTGCACTAAACTCTCGCATTCAGATGTAGATATTGGTTTTCCCACAGCAATATGCACTTGTCATTTTCTTTATTTTTTTAGATAATTTTGTAGATGTCGTCTATATTGATTTGTTACATCATTATTATTCTTATCATATATGATTTATAATGATTGCACTATGCTTTTTCAATGACGCATTTAAATCGGGTAGAATTTATGAGCAGAGTGAAAATTGGAGATATGAGAGATTAGAATTTTAAACTGATGTGTGCAAGAAAATTCGCGGCGGTATAGTAACAGATTATAGTCTTAGTGTTGTACGAGAATTCAGTACACACCTATATGAAAGAGAAACAAGTAGTGGCTACTCCAGAAGTTTTTTACGTGTAAAGCCCGTAAAGGGAAAAACCACGGGGTCTGACCAGGTTGTGAAAATTCACTATTGATTGATGATTACAGAAATCATTTATCCCACAGACAGAAAAGAGTAACTATATTTTTAGATCCGCGATGCTCGACTGCGATTGGTGGTGGTCGACGACAAATGTTGACGGTGGTCGATGTTGTTCGACGACGAGCAACGGTGATGCTGAACTACAGCTTCTCCTCAAGTTCTCCAGCTCTCTCTCCAGACTTCAAACCCCCCCCCCCTGAGAGGGATGGGGCTCTACTTATAATGTTCTGGGTGCAATTACAGTAGATATATGAATCATCTTGATCAAACGATCCGGAGAGCTTTCTTCGATCCAATGACGTTTGATGGACATTTAAGTGTTTTAATGATGTTAGAATTGAGTGATCTTGGACTCATTTAATTCGTCCTATCGAGACGCTCAATTCGACTATAAACTTGCTAGATTCTACATATGTTTGATCTTCCAAATGTCTCTGAAAATCCTCTAAGAATGGTTTAATGATTTGATTCGGGCTTGATTTGATTCAGATTTGACTAGTTTTTATATCATTGGGTCCGTCACATCGAGCCAGACAGTTTGACTATAAGTTTACTAAAATCAGAGCATTAGATGACTCTTAATCAAAGTTTGAATATTTCGTGCTCAAAATATCATCTGAGGATCTGCGTTATGCTTCGAAATTCGTGCTGGATATTGAAAATTTGTTGGTGGCGTATCAGTTGCCCCCTATTTTCAGGCGAGACCATTTTTATCGTCCGAAAATATCAATATCCGGAGCATTTATGTATATGTATATATATAAATTGACACGCTACCAGCAACTTTTCATCATCTGACACAAATCTTGAAGCATAACATTGATCTCGAAACAATATTTTGAGCAGAAAATATTTAAACTTTTATTAAGATTCATTCAGAGTTCTGATTTCAATAAAATTATAGTCAAACTAACCGGTTTGATGAGACAGACCCAATGATATAAAAACTAGTTCAACCCAAGTCAAATCAAACCCGAATTAAATAATTAAACCACTCTTGTAGGATTTCTAAAGACATTTGGAAGGTCAAACGAATGTAGAATTTAGCGAGTTTATAGTCAAACCGAGCGTCTCGACAAGACGAATCCAACGAACCCAATATCACTCAATTCTGACATCATTAAAGCACACGAATGCCCATCAAATTCTATCTGATCGAGAGAACTCTCTGAATCATCCGATTAAGATGATTCATATTTCTGCATTAATTACACCCATAAAAATATAAATAGAGTCTCATTCCTCTCATGAGAGGGTTGAAGTATGAAGAGAGAGCATGAGACCTTGAAGAGAATATGTACTTTAGCATCACTGCCTCCCGTCATCGAACACCGCCGACCACTGTCGTTGACCACCGCTAACCTCCGTCGTCGACCACCACCGATCGCAGTCGACCATCGCCAACCACCAAAGATCATCACCGATCGTCGCCGACCTTCACCAAACATCATCGATCACCACTAACCAGACGCTGTCAGTCAATGTCACTTCCCGTCTATGAGATAAGGAATTTCTGTAATCATCAATCAATAGTAGATTTTAGAAACCTGGCCAGACCCCGTGGTTTTTCCCTTTACGGGCTTTCCACGTAAAAAAATTATGGAGTAACTACTGTTTGTTTTTCTTTCATCTGTGTATGTGATGAATTCTCATACAACACTAAGACGATAATCCGTTACTATACCACCACGAATTTTCTGGCATGCATCAGAGATCCTTGCACATTAAGATATTGTCATTGCCTTCTATGCTTGCAAGCCTTAGTAACTCGAGATTTTGTATGTTTTTGGGTGAAAATTAGAGACGAAATTGCGAGAGGACAAAGAGAGTGAGTTTTGTGGGGTTTAAACTTAATTTTAAGAAGCACTTCATACATTCCACATAAATCTTATATACTTTCACATCCAACACCTAAAATTTAATAAAATAAATATATAATTATTAATTAATAAAAAATATTATTGATAATATAATCATATAATTAAATAAATTATAGTTAATTACTTTTTATTTAAATAATGTATAATACAAACAAGTTATCGTCAACTTAATATTGAGTTTTATTAAAAATGATTATTAAAAATGCGTTAACTACTTTTTCACCAATAATACACTAATTATTTTAATTACGTTAATTATTTAAATTTAATTTTAGAATATTAAGCATGTGTTTGCTTACTCTGATAAAATAAGAGTGAAAAAACCACAAACCAATATTATTATAAAAAAATAGAACTTTTACAAACATACAACCCAACTCCTACATATTAACATCTAAGATTATTTATACCACCCAAATATTTCATTGCACTAAAAAAATACCACCAAGTAAACTAAAAAAAGAAAGTGAAATACAACTTTTTCATTCACAAGGTGATGGTGGTATGTGTGTCAAATTGAAGTATAATTTTTAGCTATGTAAATATATTGAAATTGGTCAGTTTGATAATAATTAGCTCTGACAAAAAAGTACGAGAAAGAGTAGTATTTTTAAATAATATATTGAAATTGGTCAAGTTAACGAGCCCAACAAGAACAAAGATTTATTCGTTCATGTTCGACACTTTTTGGCTTGGAGTAGTATTTTTAAAAAAAATTAATTGGCAACAAGACTACAAAGAATTATAATCAATTAGCAATATTAATTTAAAAAAATAGACTAAAAATAATTAAATTAGATTCAAATGATGTTTTAATATAAATAATAATTTTTAAATATTGTCTCAACCCTCAACATCTTATGACTACGTGATTAGAGTTGTCGAAACGACTCTTTATTCGTGAGCAACTCGTGTTCGGCTTGTTAGGCAAACAAGTTGAACACTAACACACTTTTTGATATAAACGAGCCGGGCACGAGCCCTCAGTCCTAGCATAAAATTTTATGGCTCCTCTTTTGTTGGTGCAATCACTGCTTTTGCCCTCTTGGATAGGGGTGCAAACGAACAAATCTCGAGTTTGCGTTTGATTCGTTCAAAATTAAGTATGTTTAAAATAGACTCACATTCGAAATTGTTTGTGAAGTTACTCTTCGTTTTTCAGTTCGATTTGTTTCAAAATCAATTCGAAATATTTGAAATGTTAAAATTGTTCAAATTATTAAAATTGTTTGAAATCTTTCAAATTTATTTGCATTGTTTAAACNTTCAGCAAACATCAAAATAAATTTTAAATTTAATGTTCAAATTAACTTAATTAATAGTCTTGACGTATTTATGTGGTATTGATGATATTTGTATGGCTTTGAGGTACAATACCCTTTGAATATCAGGAAACTTATGTACACAATATTCGTTTCAAATTAGGGTTGTAATATAGTCGAGCTAAGTCGAGCATATCATAGTTTGGATTTCGCTTAGTATAATTATAAGTTATTTGGGTTTGATTTGAGCTTGTATTGAGCTTTCATATATTATTTAAGTTTGGCTTGTTTGTTTTTGTTTAATATTTGAATTTCATTTGTTTATTATAAATGAAAGATTATTTAAATGAACTAAATATTAAAACAATATGTATATTTTTATATAAAAAATTTAATAAATAATTTTATAAATTTGATTGTAGTTATTAATTTATCGACTATAAACTTTGTAATAATGAAATATAATTTATAAAACATGATCATATGAGATGTAATCTCTCATATTTTAACATGATCAAACTTATACTTTCAAACTTACACCAAACTCTCGCATTCAGATGTAGATATTGGTTTTCCCACAGTAATATGCACTTGTCATTTTCTTTTTTTTTTTAGATAATTTTGTAGATGTCGTCTATATTGATTTGTTACATCATTATTATTCTTATCATATATGACTTATAATGATTGCACTGTACTTTTTCAACGTCGCCTTTTAATCGGGTAGAATTTATGAGCGAAGTGAAAATGGGAGATATGAGAGATTAGAATTTTTAACTGATGCTTGCGAGAAAATTCGCGGTGGTATAGTAACGGATTATAGGCTTATTGTTGTGCGAGATTTCAGCACACACTCATATGAAAGAGAAACAAGTAGTGGCTACTCCAGAAGTTTTTTACGTGTAAAGCCCGTAAAGGAAAAAACCACGGGGCCTAGCAAGGTTGTGAAAATCCACTATTAATTTATGATTATAGAAATCTCTTATCCCACAGACATGAAAGAGTAACTATATTTTCAGATTACGAAGTTAACTGACAGCGTCTAGTTGGTGGTAATCAACGACGGTTGGCGGAGGTCGACGACGATCAGTGATGGCCTTCGGCGGTCGGTGATTGTCGACTGCGATCGGTGATGGTCGACGATAAAGGTTGACGGTGGTCAACGACGGTGGTCGGTAGTATTCGACGACGAGCGACGGTGATGCTCAACTACAGCTTCTCCTTAAGGTCTCTGACTCACTCTCTAGACTTCAACCCCCCCACCCATGAGAGAGATGGGGTTTTATTTATAATGTTCTGAGTGCAATTAATGCAGAAATATGAATCATCTTGATCGAACGATACAGAGAGCTTCCTTCGATCCGATGACGTTTGATGGACATTTGAGTGCATTAATGATGTCAGAATTGAGTGATCTTGAGCTCATTTAATTCGTCCTATCGAGACGCTCTATTCTACTATAAACTTGCTAGATTCTACATTTGTTTGATCTTCTAAATGCCTCTGAAAATCCTGTAAGAGTGGTTTAATGATTTTATCCGGGCTTGATTTGATTCGGATTTGACTAGTTTTTTATTATAAGTTTACTAAAGTCAGAGCACTGGATGACTCTCAATCAAAGTTTGAATATTTCGTGCTCAAAATATCATCTCAGGATCTGTGTTATGCTTCGAGATTCGTGCCGGATATTGAAAATTTGTCGGTGGCGTATCAGTTGCCCCCATATTTTCGAGCGAGATCATTTTTATCGTCCGAAAATATCAATATCCGGAGTATTTATGTATATGTATATGTATAAACTGACACACTGCCAACAATTTTTCATCATCTGACACAAATCTCGAAGTATAACATTGATCTCGAGACAATATTTTGAGTAGAAAATATTCAAACTTTTATTAAGAGTCATCTAGAGCTCTGATTTCAATAAACTTATAGTCAAACTGACCGGCTTGATGAGACAGACCCAATGATATAAAAACTAGTCCAATCAAAGTCAAATCAAACCCGAATCAAATCATTAAACCATTAATGTAGGATTTCTAAAGGCATTTGGAAGGTCAAACAGATGTAGAATCTAGCGAGTTTATAGTCGAACCGAGCGTCTCGACAAGACAAATCCAACAAACCCAAAATTACTTAATTCTGACATCATTAAGGCACTCAAATGCCGATCAAACACCATCTGATTGAGGGAAGCTATCTGGATCGTCCGATCAAGATGATTTATATTTCTGCATGAATTACACTCATAACACTATAAATAGAGTCACATCCCTCTCATGACGAGGTTGAAGTATAGAGAGAGCATGAGACCTTGACGAGAAGCTGTAGTTTAGCATCACTGCCGCCCGTCATCGAACACCGCCGACCTCCGTCGTCGACCACCGCTAACCTCCGTCGTCGACCATTGCCGACCACCAAAGACCATCACCGATCGTCGTCGACCTTCGCCAACAATCATCGACCTCCACCAACCAGACGCTGTCAGTCAACGTCACTTCCAGTCTCTGAGATAAGGGATTTTTGTGATCATCAATTAATAGTGGATTTTAGCAACCTGGGCAGACCCCGTGGTTTTTCTCTTTACGGACTTTCCACGTCAAAAAAACTTATGAAGTAACTACTTTTTGTTTCTCTTTTATCTATGTATGTGATGAATTCTCATAAAACACTAAGACAATAATTCGTTACTATACCACCGCAAATTTTCTGGCACGCATCAGAGATCATTGCACATTAAGATCTTGTCATTGCCTTCTATGCTTGCAAGCCTTAGTAACTCGAGATTTTGTATGTTTTGGGTGAAAATTAGAGACGAAATTGCGAGAGTGCAGCGATAAAGTGAGTTTTGTGGGGTATAAAGTTAATTTTAAGAAGCACTTCATACATACCACATAAATCTTATATATTTTCACATCTAACACCTAAAATTTAATAAAATAAATATATAATTATTAATTAATGAAAAATATTATTGATAANACAAAAAAAAAAAACATCCATCTATTAAAATAAAATTAATTCTCTGACTATATTATTGTAGATTGTTAAAAACAAGTTACAAATAAAATATATATTTAAATTTTCAAACTAAAATTCTTAAAAAACAATAAATTATTATGATAAAAGAAATAAATTTAAATTATTATTATATCAATTATATAACTTATATTATATAAAATATATAATATTTATACAATTAATATTAATATATTATTATTAATAATTTATATGACTTAATTTTTTAAAATAGGATAAAATTTTAATATATAATTATTTTTAAATATAATAAATATATTATATATAATTATTTTATATTACTTTATATTTCAAGCAAAAAATAATAGAACATTATCTAACACATGACTCTTCATATTTAATTCTTTATAAACCAAACAAAATAAAATTATGTTTATTAATTTCATTTACTTATCCAACGAATCAAATACGACAATTGTCTCTATTTTGACGGAAAAATATTACATCAGGACTCGTAACGTAACACTACGTTCGGAGTCCATTGATGTGCGGACATGTGACTTCAAGAAAATGCGTACGCTATCTTGTGATCCTGTCAGGTAACATAAAAAAATATTCTTCCTGTGTTATTCCATAGTATTAATGTGTTATTGTGGTGATATTGATATGTTATTATAACATCGAAATTTTTTTCAGAAAATAATAAACATAAATATGTCGGAATAACACCGAGGGGCTAAAATGATTTTTTTAAAAATTTTTCTATCATCTCCATATAATTTCATTTTATTGGACTACGACATTATGAGTCATGAATTAATATTTTTATGTATTTTGACACTANTTTTAAAATAGGATAAAATTTTAATATATAATTATTTTTAAATATGATAAATATATTATAAATAATTATTTTATATTACTTTATATTTCGAGCAAAAAATAATTGAACATGATCTAACACATGACTCTTCGTGTTTAGTTATTTATAAACTAAACAAAATAAAATTATGCTTATTAATTTCATTTACTTATCCAACGTATCAAATACGACAATTGTCTCTATTTTGACGGAAAAATATTACATCAGGAGTTATAATGTAACATTACGTTCGGAGTCCATTGATATGAGGACACGTGACTTCAAGAAAATGTGCACGCTATCTTGTGATCATGTCAGGTAACATAGGAGAATATTCTTCCCGTGTTATTTCACAATATTAATGTGTTATTGTGGTGGTATTGATATGTTATTATAATACCGAGAAAATTTTCAGAAAATAATAGGACATGAATATCACAACAATAATATATAAATAGATCGGAATATCACCGAGGGACTAAAATGATTTTTTTAAAATTTTTTTTATCATCACCACATAATTTCATTTTGTTGGACTAGGACATTATGAGTCATGAAGTAATATTTTTATGTATTTTGACAGCCCTCCTCGTGGATGCACTAAACGACCGCTCGAAGTTACCATGTGCGCAGTGTTGTTACCCTGGCGCCAGTAGCCGCAGCCGACCCCATTATTAGAGAAAAGCCCATCGTTCTGCTCTCCAATCCTCCCAGCCTCTCTCACTCGTCCGCCATGGCCAAATCCATCTCTTCATCATTTCTCTTCACTCCATCTCCTACAACACGAACCCTTCAACCGTTCTCCCACGTCCACCTCCAATCCCCAAAAGCTTTCCGCCGCTCAACCTACTCTGCCATCCCTCGAACCTCCTCCTCCCTCCCAATTCGCGCCACCGTCGCGATCGAGAAGGAGAGCCCAGAAAACGAGCGGCCCGACACATTTCTCAGGGCCACTGATGATCCCCATTCCTCCGTCACTGCCTCTCATAATTCAGTGCGTGCGCGGTTTGAGAAGATGATAAGAGAAGCGCAGGACGAGGTGTGCGCCGCGATCGAGGCTGAGGACGGAGTGGGAAAGTTTAAGGAGGACGTCTGGTCGAGAGCCGGCGGTGGCGGGGGAATAAGCCGGGTGTTACAGGAAGGTGGAGTTTGGGAGAAGGCTGGCGTCAATGTGTCGGTCGTGTATGGGATGATGCCTCCCGAGGCGTATAGGGCGGCGAAGGGTGGTGATTCTTTGGAGAAGCCGGGGCCAGTGCCTTTCTTTGCGGCCGGGATTAGTTCGGTTTGTGACTATGAATCTTATTTTTTGCTGGAGTTTGTGTCGCACATTTTAGATGAATTTATTGATTTTGAATAATTGTTTCTGTGCTGTTTTGTTTAGATTTCGGGGAGGAAGAAATNATTTTAGATGAATTTATTGATTATGAATAATTGTTTCTGTGCTGTTTTGTTTGGATTTCGGGGAGGAAGAAACTGTTATGAGCTTATTTTTGCACTAACCTTAAGCTTAGTGGGCTCTTTGGCTGCCGGATTTTAGGGAGGGTTTAAACTGCATTCACCTCATATATTGCCAAANTGTTATGAGCTTATTTTTGCACTAACCTTAAGCTTAGTGGGCTCTTTGGCTGCCGGATTTTAGGCAGGGTGTAAACTGTATTCACCTTATATATTGCCAAAAGGCCAAAAGTGTCTAAGGAGTACATCTTCTCAAATACGTTTAACTCAGTTTCTGCATAAATACAGCTATTATTTGATGATTAGGATATTAGATTGATTTAATATGAATGCATATCTTTATCAATCAACCAAAAAACATTAGTGCCACAATAATTTTTGCTAAATAACATTAGCTCNGCCAAAAGGCCAAAAGTGTCTAAGGAGTACATATTCTCAAATACGTTTAACTCAGTTTCTGCATAAATACAGCTATTATTTGATGATGAGGATATTGGATTGATTTAATATGAATGCATATCCTTATCAATCAACCAAAAAACATTAGTGCCACAATAATTTTTGTTATAGCTTATTGAACAACAATCTTAAGAACCATTTCACCAAACAACCATTCACTTTAGTTGAGAACATTATATCACACAATATTAAATCACATAACATAGTAAGATATGTTGAAGGACGGCATTACTAAACAGAGCCATGAAAGCATACATCCATTTAGATAATTTGAGTTATTGGGATAGGAATGTTATGCCACTGAGTTTTCTTCTAGGGATTGTTTTGATTCAATGAGGTCATGGTTATCATGTTTTAGGTACATGAATTTCAATTGTTTGATAGTTGTGTAGAGTTGATCAATGCTTTTAAATGGGAAGTGAATATTTATATATTTGATTCTTTTGTTTGGACTGAGGGAACTTTTATAGGAAAAAAAATTATCTTTGAGTGTGCTATACTGAAAGGTAGTAGGATTATGAGTAGCATTTATGCGCACTTGCAGTTTATCTTATGAACCTGTAAAGTGAATGCTATTTTATTTGTTTGTTATCTCTTCAGTCTGTTCGTCATCTTACATTACCTGTCAAAGATTTTTTTTCCTTAAAATAAAGATGTTGAATATAGTGGAAACATGCTTGTGTATTTTTTCCCCCTTTCTATTATTTTTGTTTTCCCAAGTCATTTGCCTTTTAATTAATGAATCATCATCATCATTATTCTTATCCCAACTATTTGTGGTCATCTTTCTTGATTGAATCCAAGATAATAATATAGGTGCCGAACTGTTTTAATTTTTTGTGCATTTGATGCACGTTATTTATTTTTGCATTAATATTCTCAAAATGTGGTTTGATTTTTAGGTTTTGCATCCAAAAAATCCTTTTGCTCCAACATTACATTTCAATTATCGTTATTTTGAGACAGATGCTCCAAAAGGTACGCTATTACAAATTTATTTTTTCTCTCAATAATTTTATCTTTGGTATTTTTTAAAGTTTTTTTTTTTTATTTTTGCAAAAGTTTTTTGTTCATGACTTAATCTAAAAAATAAAATAAAATAAAACTATTAACAGTAAATATGNATCATCATCATCATTATTCTTATCCCAACTATTTGTGGTCATATACTTCTTGATTGAATCCAAGATAATAATATAGGTGCCGAACTGTTTTCATTTTTTGTGCATTTGATGCACGGTATTTATTTTTGCATTAATTTTCTCAAAATGTGGTTTGATTTTTAGGTTTTGCATCCAAAAAATCCTTTTGCTCCAACATTACATTTCAATTATCGTTATTTTGAGACAGATGCTCCAAAAGGTACGCTATTACAAATTTATTTTATCTCTCAATAATTTTATCTCTGGTATTTTTTAAAGTTTTTTTTTTATTTTTGCAAAAGTTTTTTGTTCATGACTTAATCTAAAAAATAAAATAAGATAAAACTATTAACAGTAAATATGTATTGGTTCATGTTCTCGGGTTTTGTTGGTTTTATTTATTTACATTTGTGTACGGGTCTGACAATATCTAAGTTTCTTCAAAACTGGAAACTATAACTTATGCCNTTATTTATTTATATTTGTGTACGGGTCTGACAACATCTAAGTTTCTTCAAAACTGGAAACTATAACTTATGCTTTATAATAAAAATCCATTTTATAATAGCGGAATTCAAAACTATAAAGATGACTTCAAAACCTTAGAGCCACCCTTTAATTTAGTGGTTAGTGTAATTAGACGGACGACCAATTTAGATTTCCCTTTTAATTTAAATTAACCACTTGCCTTGGAGGCCCCCGAAATTGAATATCATTTAGACATACGATGTCTCTTGGATGTGCGTAAATGAAACATAATATGGAACGAGTAAGGACGCAACACGTCGATGCTTAAACTTCAATAAATGGTAACACACATGTTAGATTTCATTGAATATAGCTGTATTCAAACTAATATAGATAAAGTGTACTTAGATAAATTCATGCATGCCTGTGTGTATGCAAATATACATATGTATTATACATAAACTCTAAATGTGTAAATGTGATGAGTTTGAGTGAACTCGATCCTATTCAAGCTTAGTGTCATCTCTTAAAAGAGCCCTTAAGAGAGGTGGGCAGCCCATGACTTAAATACTGCTTTTCGGCCCTACACCTAGCCGATGTGGGACTATTTTTCTATGACATTCTCCTCCACTCAATCACGTGACACTCTCGTCACGAATCGGCTCCACCGAGGTTCCCACTGGACTATGGAGAGTCCACACACCTGACAGACAGTAATATGCTCTGATACCACTTGTCACCTCCCAAAAGAGCCCTTAAGAGAGGTGAGCAACCCGGGACTTAAATACTGCTTTTCGGCCCTACACCTAGCCGATGTGGGACTATTTGTCTGTGACATTAGGGTGACTTGCAACTTTGCTAAAGTTTTCCTCTAGCCTGTCATTATTCAGTCATTCATCGTTTGAGCTTTGTTGTTATGGGGCAAAATGAACTCAAGTTTGTGTTGTTAAGGTTAAGGGCTCGTTTGGGACAACATAAAACTGCGGGTGGCGTTTTCAAAATGCCATCATCATGTTTGGTTCGCACGGTCGATCTTCTTGTTCAAAAACGACGTTCATAGTTTACAAAAGACGCGGCCTGCAGGTATAATCCTCTTTCGCATTTCTGCGGGCCGCGTTCGTTTGCAGCATTTTACACCCCTGCCCTCGTTCGTGTCTGGGAGATCCCGAGCATCGTTCGCATTTGGGAGATCCCGAGCATTGTTCGCATCTGTTCCGTGGTTCACATCCACCGTGCTAGACGCTCCTCTTCTTCGGCATTCGATTCTTGACAGGTATAACCCTTCTTTCCCTTCTTCGTCGACATTCCTTCTTCTTCTTTCGCATTCCATCTTCTTCTTCGGCATTCTCGTTCGGATCTTCCCCCCCTTTTATTTTATTTTTCATTTTTCGTTGTCGCTAAACATATTGCAACAAGTTTTTGAATCTGAGATCCTAGCATTTTTTTTATCGGATCTTCTCGATTGGATTTTGAAGATCTTCTCGATCGGATTTTTTTCGTCGCTAACATATCGCAGCAAGCCTTGAGCATATTGATGAGGCAGAATTGGTTAGATTGGAGTAGGTGTATTGTTTACCTGGAATAAGTGGATCTTTACTCATTCTATCAAGCTTGAGTCGTATGGTTAACACTCCCCTCAAGCTTATGATGTGGAACGTAGCGTTACCTTGTCTCGAAGAATAATAAATATGGAATAACTTCCAGTTGATCTTGGGAGCTGTGTGTAAGACTTGTATAGCGCTGGAGTGAATGTGTTGGAAGATGAATTGATAATATTTGGAAATTGCTTTAAAATCAGATGATAAAGAGTGTAGAGAGTGTTGCTCTTTTTTCTTTTTAACAAAAAAAAAAAACATGCAAGGTGATTTTGGTTCCTTTCCTTGGTGTGCTTCAGGGATCTCTACTTTTCTCAGGTAATGGTAACGATCGAGCATGGATGACCTGTCTCTGCGGGTAACCATTGTGTTCACGTGTCTTTGTTATGGAACATGTTTGAAGCTTCAATGTCCAATTTCCTTTCACTTTTCGTTATCTTCAAGCAACCAATTAAGGCCTTAGTTGCAATATTGGTGTTGTAATATGTCTAGTTTTTCTTTTTATTTTTATTATCCTGACGTTGGATGATTTGTATTCAGCTTCTATGGAGATACTGCATATTGTGCAAGAATCATGCAGGATCCTTCTCCTTAACTTTCTAACGCTAGTGTTGTAATTTTTTAAAAAAGTACGGTTGTCAAAGTTGCATCAACATTGATGTTATTAGATTTGAAGAAAATGTCTGTGATAATGTTGATAATGTGGAAGTGTATTAGTGAAAAAAAAAAGAAAATAAGAATGAGGTAGGTTCTCATGATTCCTCTTTTCAAATCATAAAAGAACATTCCCTTTTACTTTGAAACTGAGTAGCCCCTATTTGATTTAAAAAAAAAAACCTCTTCTATGTTTTATTGGCTTTAGGTGCTTAAGGGAAGACTAATCAAAATATTTTATGAATTAAATTTTGGTTTCATTTATGCTTTGAGACATCATTTTAAAAGAATTCTAGGTTTAGTTTTCACTATGCTTTCTTGGATTAATGGTTTGCAGCAAGTTTAGCCCAATTGAAATTCTTATTTATTTAATATTTCCTGGATGTTATACCTTTGGATGACATAGTGTTTTTATTGCTTGATGAGAAGGCATATGTATGATTGTTTTGATTAACTTTTGCTGTATTCAAGGCTATTATACTCTTTTGATACTATACCAAGGAGGTCATGTGCAAGAAACTCTTAAACGCCATAGGTTAAGAGCAAGGATCATTCGATCTTTCTTAAACAAAAAGAGAAAAATAGCGAGAAAATTTGAATGACTCTGGGGTTTTCCAAAGTGAGCAGTCATACTCTTCTTTTGAAGGGAAAGCTTTTTGACTTCCTTTGACAACCCTCATCTATGACAAATTCATAAAACCTCCACACTTTTGTTTCAAAATTGACATATATATATACCAAAAATATTTTATGAATATAATACTTATGTGTTTAGATATGTAGCATCTCATTTTATCAAATATATATGCATATAACTTAACTCTTGATATGTTTGCAAAATCTAATCTCTAAAATAAAGTGTTAAACTTTAGGTATGTTTTATATTAGGTTGGCCAATACATGCTTATATTAGCTTTGCTATATTATAACATTCTTTGATGTGATAGAAAATATTTGAGTTATATAAATATAACTCAACTATTTTGTATTTTCATGTCATAACATTTGTACTTTAATTTTGTTGAGAAAATTACAAATTCTGCATGACGGATTATTCATTTAACGAAAAGTATCTGCAAATAAACTATTTACAAAACACATAAACCAAACAGCTAAATAACTTATCCAGAACATGGGCCGAATAGTCATTTATCCAGAATCAACTGTTTTTCAAATGCACAAACCAAACAACCAACCAGCCTATCCGGATCAGTTGCTCATCAGCAGATTATCAAGATAAATTGCTTATCAGCAGAAGCTGGATAAACTGCAGCTGCCCCAAACAGACCCTTAGTTTCCAATTTCAAGATTTTTGTTGAATTTGAGAGAAGATGATAGGGAAGAGAAAGGGGAGGGGAGAGGAGGAACTTCCATTAAAATAAAGTTGTCCAATATTTTACTGAATTCCGATAATGATGGATCAAATGGCAAATTAGAGATTACTTGCCTTATTTGATGGTAATGGAGGAGCTAAAATCGACATCGATGTATTATTTTTATGATGTCGTGGCACGAATCTATGGCAAAGGAGTGTCTAAAAGTGCTAGTTTAATGGGCAAGTGGTAATATCTATTGAAAGAAGAAGAGGGTGAGAAGATGTGGCTATGTCGTCTCAATGGAGGCTGCAAGGGTTTTTTGCACTGATGTATCTAGGAAGAAGGACAAGGTGTTATGCTTTTTGTTAGATTTATAACTGTCATTCCGTAGCTGTTATTAGCTTTTATTACTTTTTTTCTCATTATTTATTTTTTATTTTGTTTTATTTAGTTTTTATTTCTTTTCTTTTTTATGTCTATGGTAATTGGGTTTAAATACCCCTCTTATCAATAATGTGTGTTTAGGGCTGTTAAAAGGGCTCGTTGTTCGCGAACAACTCGTGTTCGACTCGCTAAGAATCTCGTGTTTGGCTTGTTCGCTAAGTTAACGAACCGAACACGAACCAAGATTTGTTCGTTCGTGTTCGGCTCGTTTTGGCTCGAAATACCACTAATCAATTATATATATTTGATGAGCAGTATTTTTAAAAACTTAATTTACTACAATGCTATAAAGATCTATAATCAATTATAAGTATTAATTAAGAAAATAGAATAAAATTAATTAAATTAGATTCAATTCAAATGATGTTTTAATATAAACAAAAATTTTTAAATCTTGCGTCAATTCTTAACATCTTATGACTATCTGATTAGGATTGTCAAGATGACTTTTTGTTCGTGAACGGCCCGTGTTCGGCTCACTAAGCAAATGAGCCGAACATGAACACACTTTTTGAGCTCGAAATATAAACGAGCCGAACACGAGCTGAGTTGGTTTCTACAGTAGAATTCCTCTGCCTTCCTTTATAAGTGCAATTGTATCTGTCTAACATAATTCCTACAGCAATCTAGCGTCCCTGCAGGTGTTCAGATTCATGCAATTGTATCTGTCTGTCGATGACCCTACTTGAATTCATTGTTGGCTCAGAACCACAACCACATCTCCTTTGACTCAGTTGGAATTATGGCAGATTCCTCCAACTTTGAATTACCTTCAGAAATTGTTCTTGAGGATAAACTCTAATTTTTGATCCCTTGCAGACCAGAGGAACATAAATCAACATTAATTTCTTTATCACAACCCATAAATTAAACGACAGTAATTTTCTCCAATAGTCCCAAGCGGTGTTTTTGTTCATCCAAGGATGTGAGAAGTTTGATTACCTCACATGTATGGTTTGTGAGAATTCAAAGACTGACCCGACATATGGAGCTTAGGAAGTGGAGAACTCCATATTCATGTAGTGGAAGATCAATTCCACGGAGACTTCGATTGAGGGTTCATATATGTTTCCCCGTTCAACTTGTGCCTTATGGATGACTGTCTGTGATACCTACTAAGATGTAAGAAATTATGACCAATTTTATGAGGTCTAAGAAAATTCAGGAGGCAAAATAGGGTTTAAGGACCGTGACCCAATACTATAATGACCTTGTTGTACTATGGATGTAATGTAACCTGTACTACGACTACTCTTGGGATTCTTTGGCCGACATTTCTCTCTTCCAGAAGATTGTAGAAAGGATCACATATTCTAATTCTTGACCAGCCTTAATTCATAAATAGTCTCCTTTAAAATTCACAAGTTTTGAACCCTCTAAACCATCCTGTCTAATGTTATGCTTCCCTCTCAATCAGATCTTCTTCACATTTAAACCCAAGGTTTGTTCAGAACACTGCTCCCAATCGGAGTAAATTTGATCCCATACCTATAAAGTATATATTCTTTGGTACTCTGCCTCTCAAAAGGGGTATCAATGTTTTGATCTTACCACTAACAAATTCTATGTGAGTGTTAATGTTTCATTTGAAAGTGTCCCCTATTTCCTAGCTTGGCGGGAGCATGGGTTTTTAGACGTCGTCCCTTATCCTACTCTTATGGATGTTCCCCTCATTGTTCCTGCCACCGAGGAGTCCCTTGTTTAGGTGAGTGCACCATTCAGTGAGTCCCCTGTTTCGGTGAGTGCACTATCTTCTCTCCCCTAGAACAACCTTTTTCTATGCAAGCCAGTGGCTATTCTTATGAATCTCAATGAAAAATTAGCTGACATTCCAAATGTTGTACGTATCAACAAAACTTACTACCAATGACTCATGAGAAAATTCATCTACCTCACCCATACTCGTCCTGACATATGTCACACAGTTGATATAACGAGTCAATTCATGCATGACCTCTATGAGCACAATCTCCAAGCTGTCCATTGGATTCTCTACTATTTAAAAGGCACACTAGGCTTAGATTTATTTTTCTCTCATCACACCTTTCGGTCTATTGTTGTGTATACAGATGTTGATTGGGCCGGTTTAGTTCATGATCGTCGTTCCATCTCAAGGTATTGCTTATTTATATGGGAAAATCTCGTCATATAGGATAGCAAAAAATAGTCTGTGGTTGCCTAGAGCAGTGCTGAAGCTGAATTCCGGTATATGCCCTTAGGAATCTGAAGCTTTTGGGTTACGCATCTTGCTCCTCAAATTTTGTATGCTAACCTCCGCTCCATTGCAGTTATTTTGTGATAATAAGACCGCTATCAGCATTGCTCACAATTCAACCAACATGATCACACCAAACATGTGGAAATTGACAGACACTTTATTAAGGAAAAGATTGAGTCCATGAAAATTTATATTCCTCCTGTGCCCGTCAATGGTCAACTAACCAATATTCTCACCAAGAATCTTCTTATTTCTTTGTTCAATGACTTCAATTCAAGTTGAACATGATAGACATCTATGCTTCAACTTGAGGGGGAGTGTTAGATTTATAACAACAATTCTATAGACGTTATTAGCTTTTATAATTAATTCCCTCATCATTTTTTTCCTATTTATTTATTTTTCTTTCTTTTCTCTGTTATGTCTATTGTAATTGGGTTTAAATACCCCTCATATCAATATGTGTTGCTCTATTTCAAATCTCAACATTCTTAATTGGAAAATTTATGCGGATTTTTCACGTCTTATGATTAGACTTATATTTATTCAAATCTAATATTTCAGGGTAGTTCAATTGACATTATTTTTTAGAAGTTAAATACACTTGTTGGTTCCACTAAGCTTAGGCTTAACCTTAACCTTATCATCTCTAGAATGCATTATTGAAGGGTATCTTTAGTTAAAAAAAATTTTGGTGATGCAGAATTTTATATACGGCGGTTCCTTTTTCTTTATGTAAGATTGAAGGAGCAGAACCTCTTAAGCCCCGGCCCACCTATTTCNACCCATACTCGTCCTGACATATGTCACACAGTTGATATAACGAGTCAATTCATGCATGACCTCTATGAGCACAATCTCCAAGCTGTCCATTGGATTCTCTACTATTTAAAAGGCACACTAGGCTTAGATTTATTTTTCTCTCATCACACCTTTCGGTCTATTGTTGTGTATACAGATGTTGATTGGGCCGGTTTAGTTCATGATCGTCGTTCCATCTCAAGGTATTGCTTATTTATATGGGAAAATCTCGTCATATAGGATAGCAAAAAATAGTCTGTGGTTGCCTAGAGCAGTGCTGAAGCTGAATTCCGGTATATGCCCTTAGGAATCTGAAGCTTTTGGGTTACGCATCTTGCTCCTCAAATTTTGTATGCTAACCTCCGCTCCATTGCAGTTATTTTGTGATAATAAGACCGCTATCAGCATTGCTCACAATTCAACCAACATGATCACACCAAACATGTGGAAATTGACAGACACTTTATTAAGGAAAAGATTGAGTCCATGAAAATTTATATTCCTCCTGTGCCCGTCAATGGTCAACTAACCAATATTCTCACCAAGAATCTTCTTATTTCTTTGTTCAATGACTTCAATTCAAGTTGAACATGATAGACATCTATGCTTCAACTTGAGGGGGAGTGTTAGATTTATAACAACAATTCTATAGACGTTATTAGCTTTTATAATTAATTCCCTCATCATTTTTTTCCTATTTATTTATTTTTCTTTCTTTTCTCTGTTATGTCTATTGTAATTGGGTTTAAATACCCCTCATATCAATATGTGTTGCTCTATTTCAAATCTCAACATTCTTAATTGGAAAATTTATGCGGATTTTTCACGTCTTATGATTAGACTTATATTTATTCAAATCTAATATTTCAGGGTAGTTCAATTGACATTATTTTTTAGAAGTTAAATACACTTGTTGGTTCCACTAAGCTTAGGCTTAACCTTAACCTTATCATCTCTAGAATGCATTATTGAAGGGTATCTTTAGTTAAAAAA